>BMAO01039310.1:0-93586 GCA_019973975.1 Trichonephila clavata | reverse complement strand
GGAGTCAAAATACCACAATTATGTATCAAATGAAAAATAAAGCACTGAAAAAGATCAATGCCATTAATGGCTTACAAGCATTATGGTCCTAGAGCAGAAATTCTTATCCAGTTAATCAATAATAGCATTTGTAGCATTTTTTTTACACGTCATATCAAAAATAAATGGTCTCACAATCAATTAAAACCAAAACACTCCAAATTGCACTAGATCTTCCACAATGAACTCCAAATATCGTGTTTATAAAATTGGCTGGACAAGAAATTATCTCGAATAAAATCAGAAGACGGGCAAATAAATTTTTCATTCCTCAAATTTCTAACCAACCTTTTCTCTTTTATACAGCAATAACCCTGAATCTCTGAATCTAAAAATTATGGAAGATAAAAATATTGTTAATCTATACAAATAAATAAAATTGAAGTGTATGTTTGTAATTTCAAATTAGCAGCTTTTTACTTAATGCACTAAAAGTATATACGGTACTCATAAAAAAAAACCAATTTTTAAAATTTTTGTCTGTCTGTCTGTCTGTTCCGGCTAATCTCGGAAACGGCTGGTGCGATTTTAAAAATTCTTTCACTAATGGAAAGCTACATTAACGGGGAGTAACATAGGCTATATTTTATTCCCGTATTCTTACGGGAACGGAAACTATACGGGTGAACGTGAAACTGAATGCCAAGATGAACGCCAAATTGAACGCCAAGCTGAGCTAATGAAGTCGTTGTTTTGGTTACTGGCGACCGATGGCTCTTCATGAGACATAATAGTGTTACGCGCACATGATAATACGCTGACACGTGCCATAATTTTTTTTATGATAGTTATCTCACTGTTCAGTTAAGTAGAGCATCGGCTGTTTCGGATGCACTTTTAAAATAATAAATCAAGGCTTCATAAGCAAAAAGCAATGCAAGAAACAAAAAATTGATAAGCTTTACGGTTAGTTTTAATCCTTTTTTTTTTTTTTTTTTACATTTTTAGTCACATTTAAACAATAGTTATTATAATCTCGATCTATATCTATACAAATAAATAAAATTGAAGTGTCTGTTTGTAATTTCAAATTAGCAGCAATTGTTTGCGGGGCGGGGTTTAAGGGCGTTAGAAATTCCGATTTTTAAGTTATTAGACGTACAGTCTTGAAACTTAGTAAGTAGATTCCTCTCATAGGGTAGAGATACGCTACAAAATGGGTTTCGTGAAAATTGCCCTCAAGTGGCGTTGCGCGACTTAAGGGGCGTTATAGATAATTATTTTCATTTTTAAACTATTAGACGCACAGTCTTTATATTTGATAAGTAGATTTCTTTTATAGAGTAGAGATCAGCTATAAGAAGGTTTTGTGAAAACAGACCCCTAAATGGCGTTGCGGGGGATTTAGTGGCGTACTAGATAAATATTTTCGTTTTTAATCTAATTCACCTCCCTGCTTGAAAATTGGTAGGAATGTTTCTTTCATGGAGTAAATATCCGCTACAAAACAGGTTTGGGAAAAATTGACCCCCAAGGGGTGTTGCGAGGTGTTAAGGGCAGATATAAATAATTATTTCTATTTTTAAACTATTAGACGCACAGTTTGAAATTTGGTAAGCAGATTCCTCTCATAGGATAGAGATACACTACAAAATGTGTTTTGTGAAAATCGACCCCTAGGCAGCGTTGCGGGGCTTCAAGGGGCGTTATTGATAATTTTTTTTTGCATTTTTATTTTATTGGACGCACAGTCTTCAAATTTTGCTAAGCAGATTCCTTTCATAGTGTGCAATTCCCTACAAAATTGGTTTTGTGAAAACAGACCCAGAAGTGGCGTTGCGGGGGCTCAAGTGACGTTATAGATAATTATCCCCATTTTTAATCTATTAGACGTACAGTGTTGAAATTTGATAAGCAGATTCCTTTCGTAAAGTAGAGAACCACTACAAAATGGGTTTCGCGAATATGAACTACCAAGTTTAATTTCGGGAGATTAAGAGGCGTAATTGATAAATATTTCCATTTTAAACTATTTGATCATCCTGCTTGAAAATTGGTAGGCATGTTCCTTTCATGGAATAGAGTTCCTCTAACAAAGAGTAAAACGAAAATTGACCCCCAAGGAGGGTTGCGAGGGGTCAAGAGGAGTTACAGAAAAAAATTCCTGTTTTTAATTGTTAGACCCATATACTTGAAATGTGTTAAGCATGTTTCTTTTGTTGAATAGGGATCCACTAAGAATGTATTTTAAGCAAATCAAGTTCTGGGGGGGGGGTGCAGAGGGTTACTTGGACGTATTGACAAAAAAAATTACTTTTTTCGAGCTACAAGGACTATAATAATGAAATTTGGTTTGCATTTTTCTTTTGTTGAGTTGAAATGCGCTAAGAGCGGTTATTTTGGTAAACGGCTCTCAACGGGATTACGGGGATATTGATAGTAAAACTTTTGTTTTTAAAAGCTTTTATTTAACTTACAATGTATGTATGTATGTATGTATGTATGTATGTATGTATGTATGTATGTATGTATGTATGTATGTATGTATGTATGTATGTATGTATGTATGTAATTTGTTCGGGTGGAATCTTGCAACTCAATTTTGAAGCTAATATATTCTTCCCATTGAGCTGAAATTTTGTATACACGTTTAGTTTGGATGACAATGCATGTTTTGACCATTTATATTCCAATATTGCAATTAATTAAAAATATATTAATTAAAAACGTTAAACTAGTTTTGGGCGCCAACTTGGATATATCTGCATTGTTGTAATAATTTTATTGTTACAACAATGACAAAAGTTGGCGTCGAAAATCGGTTTTCAGCCAAACTGGAATTTCATAACGTTGCGCTATTGACTGTATTAATTAACTTTGTCTAAAAAATAATTACATTTCTACAACGTAAAAATAATCTAATTTCTACAACGTATGCAATTTTTTTACAAATTTCTATCTATTTTCTTGGATTTAAATTCAAAACAAAAAAGTAGAGCTATTTTTCAAGTAGATTGGTACATTGTATACCTTTCTCAACGCTGCCAAGTTAAACTGAGATGGAGTATTATAGAAATTCTAACTTTAACCCCTTCACTGGTTTGCCCGTACACCTTACGGGCTACTGAAAGTTAGCCACAACCGGTTTGCCCATGCGCTGTACAGGCACCGAAATTTTTTCTTTCTATATTTTATTTGCACAGACATTTTTATTCCTATAATAATGTTATTAGTATAGTGTGTCTTTAGGAGATGCAGAGAGAGAGAGAGTTTGTCCATGGGTACTGAACTACTCTTCATTCAGAATTTTGGTAGTGGTGAAGGGGAGAATTTTTCACTGAAGGCAAGAATATATATTCTTGAAAATATTGGATAAAGTACAGGGATTTACAAGGCAATGTACAATGTGTTGCCTAAGAAAAAGGAAAATGGATAGATAATCCAAAGTCGATATTATCTCTATCCCCATTGGGATATAAGACTTAGTGTTACATATTGTGTGTGCATATAAATATGCACACACACACATGAAATCCTATCAATCGTATGAAAAAGAGGTACGAACATGAAATTTTTTGGTAAGTGGAAGAAAACATATTTTAAGATATACACTGGTGTGCAAAAATTAAGGACGAGATGGTTTTTTCAATATAACTTTGTACAAAAGCATTCCAAATCAACACATTTAATACCGTAAGATCCCCAATACGTAAGGACATGAGTAATGTAAGCAACACTTACTAAAAGAGAAATCAGAGGGATAAAAAGAAGCTTTATTGAAAAAGTAGCATGGAGCGCAATGCGACTGAAGGCCGAAACATCCCTGTGATGGGTGTCCAGTAAGAAATATCCGGTCTTTAATAGGGGATATGATCTCCCCTGACTGCTAGGCAAGCTTCACAGCGTCTGCCCATGCTGAGAATGAGGGTGTCAATGAGTTGTTGAGGCATTGCTGCGCGCGCCCATTCGTCTTGCAGCGCCAATCGAAGCTCCGGAATCGTTACTGGTGGTAAGGTACGAGCTGCCAAGCGTCTGCCTAGAAAATCCCATACATGCTCGATGGGATTGAGATCCGGAGATCGTTCCGGCCAATCCATACGTTCAATATCCTCACTCTCTAAGAGCTGTTTGGCAGCTACTGTGCGATGACATGGTGCATTGTCGTCCATGAAAAGGAACTGCGGACCCATAGCGCCTCTAAAAAGACGCACATATGGAAGAAGAATCTCGTTACAATAACGGGTCCCGTTGACTGAACCTGTGTCGAAGATGTGAAGGTCTGTACGACTACCAAGCATGATGCCTCCCCAAACGAGAACACCGCCACCTCCATACCTGTCCCTTTCAATGATGTTCGAGGGATGATTGCGGCTTCCCCGCTCTCTCCAGATGAGTATGCGATGAGAATCGCTACTCAGACTGAATCTGCTCTCATCTGTAAAGAGTACTCGTCCCCATTCATTGTCTCTCCAATTCCGGTGTTCCCGGCACCACAGAGAACGCCTTCTCCGATAGGCAGGCGTTAGAGGTACACACCGTACAGGGCGTCGTGCAAACAGACCACCACCGTGCAGTCTTCTGGCCACGGTAAAACGCGATATCGGTCGGCCAGTCGCCTGTGTCGTGTGTCTAGCGATTTCTCCCGCTGTCTACCGCCTGTTTCTTCTGGCCTGTAAGGCAATATACCGGTCATCTGCGGGTGTGGTTCCTCGTGGACGACCACTACTGAACCCCCGGATAGCTGTTCCTGTAGTTTGAAATTGTCTCCAAAGTCGTGAAACGATGCTGTGAGCAATTCCGAACTCTGCAGCCACACTTGTCACACTGCGACCTTCCTCCAACTTCCCAATGATTCGACCTCGGGTAAAAGCATCCAGATGTCGTCTAACAGATTGATTATTCGCCATTTCTCGCTGAGGCAGCAACTCGGTATGATTTTAACTGCTATACGGTGTGCAATCTCTTTGCCAGAAATACTAATCTTACACCGACAACATGCTTTACTACTCAGACACTCCCCCATTACGTCTACCTGCATATCTGCGCATGTGCTACCGTACATCACCTCACTTAATCTCCTGATTGGTCTTTCTGTCCGCTCTGCCTCTTCGTTCAGCTGATATGCTAATTTTTCGACTTCGTCTTTAATTTTTGCACACCAGTGTATGTGAAATATTCTTCATAGTACGCAGAATGTACTTATTAAAAGCAAACATTTAAGGATTTTTGTGTTCAAAAATTATAAAATAAAAAAAGGTGAGTAAAATTTTAAACCGGAGATTAAAATAAAAATCTTCTATTTTCGCGCGTTCTGTTAATTATTATGCTTAGTTACATGCAGTTAAAAAATGTGCTTTTTTGGGGGAAATTTTGGTCAAAAAAATTGACCGCTTAGAGGTCTATGATGAAGCTCAGACAAAAAATAATTATAGAATCGGAAAGATCATTTATTTCGTCCCGATACGGTATAATGTTTTTTACGAAATAATAATATTTGTATTTCTTACGATTTTTTTTAAATGTCAAAATCGATGCGTTTTTATGAAAATAATGTCTAAATCGACGTGCATGATTTTTTTTGTTTAAATGAATCAACATTCCGTACTAAAACAGCTCATGATTTGCTCTTTTAGAATCAGTCATTTAAAAAATAAAATGTCAATTTTTTTTTTTTACGATTTTTCAAAAAATACTCAACATTTTAATATTTAATAACTTCGTCATTTATGAAGAAAATCTCATAAAACTTTTTTTCGTGTGTAGGATAATATTACTCAAGATCTGTACGAAGATTGAAAGAATTGCTTAAAATTTACGGATTTAAGAAAAAATTGTGTTTTTCGTCTAGTACCCTTTTTGCGAGAATTCATTTAGCTCGACTGTTCGAAAATAACCGGCTAACACCTAGCAACAATGATGCGTTGAATGAGATGAACAGACTAAGAAACCTGTCCAGTGATAACTAAAAAGTAAAAAATAAATTAAAAGTAAAAAAACTTTTTAAAAACAAGCTTTTATTTAAACGCGCTAAAAAGAATAAAATAAATTTTTCTTTAACATTTTTTTACTATCAAATTATAACGTCATTACACAATTTATATGATATAAAAGCTTGTCGCGAGATTTACCTCTGCAGATAAACAAGTAAATTAAATAACTTGATCTGATTGATTTCAATTTCTTAAAATTTTCAAACTAAGTAAATAAGAGTTCTTTAATCTTGCGACAAGCTTTTATATCATATAAATTGTGTAATGACGTTATAAGTTGATAGTAAAAAAATGTTAAAGAAAAATTTATTTTATTCTTTTTAGCGCGTTTAAATAAAAGCTTGTTTTTAAAAAGTTTTTTTACTTTTAATTTATTTTACTGTTAGATTTAGACTTGAAATTTGGCTTGCATGTTCAATTTACGGAGTAGAGATCCACCGCGAAAATTGGTTATGCGGGAATCCACTTAGTTTTTTTGGGTTACGAAAGAGCAAACATCATTCTATACTTCAATTTTAGAGATTTTTAGAAAATACAAATTAGATGAGTTCTGCCCTTTTTTTTTTATCAACAGGCGACAGTTACAGGTATAAGTATATTTTTCAATACAATCGAGACTTAGATATCAATAATTTATACATATATATAAGCAGTAAAAATTTATAAAACATCATGAAATAAACAGCGAAGCGGGCGGGTAACGGCTAGTATACTATATAATTTAAATACTGATAGTGATCAAATTATTTCAATCCCCAGAATAACATCTTTTTCAGTTCTCACATTTAAAATATGTGTCAATGGCTTCAAATTTTAGGGAAAAAATCTACCAATTCAAATTATAAGAGGATTATTTGATGAAAAAGTTGAGCATTATTTTCAAAACTGCTATATAATAGCTACTAATGCTTCAAAAAACAAACTACATCTATTGCAGGTATTACCGAAAACTTTTCGTTTGCTTACAGGATAAATCACAATAACTCTATTTTTACTGCTGAAACTTAGGCTATTTGACAAACTTTAGTGATCTGACTGTTTCGAACAAAAATCTGCTAATATTATCCGATAACCTCTCTGTTCTCTATGCCCTTCAAAATTATTCGATCTAATCGCACAGTGTTATTCACAGATTAGCTAGTAAAATTTACATACAATCATATTATAACAATTTGTTGATTATACTTTGTACTTTGGGGACACTATGGAATGAACAGGCTGATTACCTCGCAAGATCTGTCAGAGTCTAACGCTTACATCGACTGGCTTGCCTCAAAAGATATCAACAAAAAATATATTAAGAAAGATTTAAAAAAGCAAACGATAATTTTTATTCAAGCAAATATTTTGAAAATTTGGGCAACATTCCAAACATTGGCATCATCTCTAAGTGGACCAAAAATAGAAGAGAAGAAATTCTAAGCACTCGAATCTTTAGTAAAACGATCATCTCTGTAGGACTTCTACATAAATCCAAATTATCAGATAATGCAATTTGCAGCGTTTGTAATTGTTTAAACGACTTAGATCACATCTTGTTAAACTGCAGTACATAAGCCCATCCTCGAAACCGTCTAAAATATTTTCTTAAAATTGATCCTAGTTGCAATATCACCTTCAAAAGTTACTGGAAGAATCGTTATCAAATAGATCAACATTTAGATTTTTCAATCAGAAGATGAAATATTTTAACATCAACTAATTTGTTAATATGTTTTTTGTTGCGTATGGGATAATAGCCTTTGTCACTCCACATCCCACAAAAATAATAACTGTAAATGCAACTGTAATTAATTTTGATTAACTTGCATTTTAAAGATATAAATCAACATAATAAATGGTGAAACAACAGATAATTCCACTCACCCTTCTGCAATAACCGACATTCAGGGATAAATGAAACTTTTGCTACTTTTTTTCGCGATCCGTTGTTGAAAATAAAAATGATTCATTTCCTAACATAAGATTTTTTTTTATTTTTGACCTGGATTGAAATATGACAAAAGCAAGTAACATAAAAAAAAAATTTCGTCAACAAAGAAACATTTTATTTCAGTTCATTTTATTAAATGGTTACAATTAATATAAATATGTATATACACATGACAGAATCACAATATTAAGTGACAAAATAGAAAGCGATTTTCCGTGCCATTTTCCATTTTCCTTTCAATATATGGTGTTAGATTTTTTTGTAATTTTATTCATTCATTAAATTTAATTATTCTAATAAAATAGTATAGTAAAAAATAAATCACATTCTCAGAAATTATGCCCTTTCAGGTGGAATTCGAACCCATAATTTTTGGATTAGAAGTCTCCTATGCGCTATCCATTACGCTCAGGGACACGACTAACAATTTTCCTTTCTATATATATGCTGTTGGTCTATTATTTTTGTTACTATTTATTCATATTTTTTAAGTTAATTAATGAATTAATATTTGAAAAACCGTATTAACATCAAGTGTTATCCATTACAAGTTTTAAAAAATGTATTTGAACTTAAACGGATGAATAGAAAGTATTTTATTAACGATTGAAAATTTGAACAAGACAAATAAATAAATATATGTATAAGAAGAGTGTGTACTCTTCGTAGGAGTAGAAAAAACATTCCATTCTTGGACATTCAGATGTCACACACGAAACACATAACGATTAACAAAGAAAAATTACACTTTGCAATAACATAAATTAGAAAATAAAACTTATCCATCCAATTGAAAAAAAAATTCAATAGATGAAAATAATACACTTTAAAGCTTCAGTTAAAGATTTGTAATACACTTAAAAGCTACGAATTTTAATGCACTGTGTGTTTGAGTTCATGAAAAGAAAATATTTGGATATTTTGGAACATAAATAATTAAATACGAAAACACATTTCGCATACATATCAAAGTGTCCATATTTTTTGTTTTCACTTAAAAAACATGTTTGTGATATATATATACCAAACTTTTCTTGTTCAATTTAATATGTAATAAATTGTCTGGTTACTTTTATTGAATAGTATCGTATTTTCAAGCTTTATATTAGAAATTACTTTTCGTTGCCCATCAAACCCAGAACTTGATTCATTGATAACATACATTATATTTTATTTTTTCGATATGCTAGTAATATTTCTGCTATAATGACAAAATAGAATGTTCAGTTTTACAAATAACTCCATCGTAATAATATACAATCATTCGAATGCGCAATTTCATAAGTAATTGTATTATAAGTCATTTGTAAACATTGTACATATAGAAAATGGGTACTTTTGATTTATAATTAACTAAATACAATCAATCGATTTCTGAATTTCAAATAACAGATTCAAGTGCATAGGAAAGTTGAAATTTTTTTAAAAACTTAAAATTTTACAGTAAAATTATTCTATTAGGTTTGGAAAAGCAAGAAAATATACCATCAAAAAATAACTTCAAGTCCCTTAAGCAAAATATCGAATCTCAATTTTACATTTCAATATTCGGATTCAACATTTATGAAAAGAACGCTTTCATTTTTGGAGAAAAAAAATTACCCTAACGAATACTAAAAATGTTTCTTTTTCTTGTTTTTATTAAGTAGAATAAAGCATATAATTTTAAGGAATGGTTACATTTGTTATAAAATAAAGTACCGCCCTCAGTTGATAAAATGGTTAATGATGCTGACTGCTGTGCCACAAGGCCTGATTTTGAATCCAAGAGTAGGCATGGATGTACTCTCGAGAGATTGGTGGAATGTGTGGTAGGAGAGGTGGAAAGCCTCCTCAATTCTTTCTTAAAATGATTTATTACTGCATATATAATGTCAATCTCAGTGATGCGCATTAGAAAAATAATTAATTCATTTTTATCAGGCTCTTTACTAGCAGATAATCTGAAACGTAGGCGTGGTAGTTGCTGTTTACCATCAAACATTGCTCCATTATTTAATAAAAAATGCAGGTAAAGCTTTGAAATTTTGCAGGCATATTTATAAAGATTCGGGGTATCAAATAAGCCAATAAAATGTTTTCGACAGTTTAATGATTTTTAGGGTACCATATCCCCTTAACCCCACGGCCTTTTTTCAGCTTCCCTACCCCTTCAACTTTTCATATCGTCAGCTGATATTTTTCTTTTCTTTAATTTCTATTTCTTTCACATTTTTTTCTTTGCAAAAGAAATTTTTTCTATTGTTAAACTGGTTACTTATATCTTTTATTGTTGGTGTATTTGGCAAATTCAACAAAAACTCTATATATAGTAGACACTTTTAGCTAGTTTCGAACTGCTCCTGCATGTCGATTTCTAATGTACTAGGTCTGCTAATGTAAAACACCAATCTGCATGAAGCCTAACATAAATTTATTATTAGTAAAAACTCCGATAATAACTGTATAATTACTGAAGAGCATCCAGTATTAAATAAATCCAGTAGTTTTCAACCGGAAAAACTATCAGCATTAAAATCCAAATATTTGATTCTTTGTTAAAGCAATCCCCATTTAATCATCCTAGAGCCTACCTGTTACCCTGATTTCCTTGGTAGTGCATGTATGGGAGGGTGTTGAGAGTGTGCCGTGACTACCGTGACTTAAATACAGTTGCAATTTTAAATAAATATATCTTACCTCTTGTTCTAAACTTTTAGATGCTATTGTACAGCAAAACCAATTTCTCAAAGCTGGATTTGGTAAAGGCTTACAATTGGATATCAGTAATCAATCAGATATTGGGAGGAAGCTCCAATAACACGCATTGGATTGTAATAAAAACAACATTCAACGGTTTATTGACAAAATATTCCATTGCTTATTGTTTTCCACGTTTATTTGAACAGCATTCTTGTCGCTTTTGTAGATTTATTTAATTTAAATTACTTAAAGTAAATTTCCAGACGCTTCATAACTGTCAAATTATTTTAAATGCTAATAGATATAATTTTGTAGAATCTGTATTAAACTTTTTTGTTATTATTTAATTAATAATAAGTAAGTCATCTCTTCGACGGAAACGGGTTAAGGCTGTTTCTGAATGTTCACTGTTTAAAAATCTCTTTACGTATTACATCACATTTCTGGACTATTATAAATATTTCTTCCGTTAAGTATGTATGTTTCTGTACTGAATGTCTGGTACATACAGTACAGAAGAATACATACTTAATAATATGATCAAGTTAAAACTCTCTAATTAGAAACTAGATTGAAACTTAAATAAAATGGAAAAATTATATACTTCAAAAAGTATTTTAACAAATGCTATTTTACTTGCTTATAAAAAAAATGATGCGAACTTGTCCTTCATGATCGACACATCAGATAAGACCATAAGTGAGGCTCTGAAACAAATTGTTGATAATGACCCACAAAGAGTAGCATTTTTTTCTCCCGTGTTGATACTTATACCGAAAACGTTTATGACATCTATGAGATCGAGAGTTACTGGTATCGTACTGTGACGTTTGTCAATTCCATAATTTCTTCGAAGACATACAATTCACATATATTGCTATCACAAATACTTACATTTGTCTTCTGTAAAAAAAAAAAGAAATATGTTCCATATCAAACTATACATCTAGAATTTCCGCAGCAATTTTCAACAGATCACGATGCATTTCAGATAGTTCTGTTGCCTTTGCTGACGTTTTAATTTTTTAAATATTTTACGAAATTATGGCTTGGGAATAGAAATGTATTGACAATCTTGTCTTAAAGGGGGGGGGGGGGAATTAGGGTTTCAATCTCAAATGATTTGACTTTCATGTAGCCTTAAATTGCGATATCTCACCTGGTACTTAATGACCAGTTTGTACCAGATAATTTTAGGAAAATTGTTTTTGACAGTACCTACTCTATTCCATATATAAAAGCAAATGCACTTCTAAATTATTCAAAATCTATTCATCTAGATTACATTAAGTATCCGGCCTTCTATGTAGAAAAATTGCTTCGAATTCCATCATTCATGTGCATTTCGTAGGGTCATTACTATAGTCTAAAGGTTATACATACTGTTTTATGTGCCCATATATAATTGAGGCAGTGAGGATTTTCCAAAAAGTTGTTCGAAGAACAGAAATTTATGCCTCGGCTTTAATTAAAATATTGGTTTCTAAATGTTCCGGACAACACAGTTCTAGAATTTATTCTATAATTAAGAGAAATAACACAGGGTTATTTATAATTTTCTCCCGGGTTCCGAAGCGTTGTAGTAAAAAAACTAAGACAAATACAAAGAAAAGAGGACATTTGAAAGCATATAGAAACAATTCAAGTTTTATTTAACCCTTTATCTACCGACGGTACTTATAAGTACCGCTCACTTTAAAATTACATAGAATAACCATTTTTACGAATACTCTGACGATACTCAGCAGGAATATTCTTTTCAATCCACTCTTCAAACATATATGGCAGTACGGGTTCTTGGATGAGTATTTTAGCGGAGAAGGCGAATATAGTTTTTTTGCAGAAATAAGTTTTCAGTTGACATTTTGATCTGGTTGCGAAGATTGTCATTTTTGTTCCGAAAAAGTAGTTAGTGTCAAAAGATAAGTGTCTTATTTTTTGTACGTTAATGAAGACATTAGAAAATGGTTTCACTATTTATTTTAAGTGAACAATGTATATAATTAATTTTACACTTGAATGTCCTTAATTAATCAGTTAGCTCTAACGGACAAAATTTCCCAAAGTTGAGTATTTTGTTTACGTATATCCCTTAATTTCCAATGTAGCGATTTAAAAAAAAATATTGCACGAAAAAAATGCAGTGAATCATAATGCGTTAGATAAAGGGTTAAAAAATTTATAGGTGTTGTATTTGGAAAAAATTGGTATACACGACATACATCAATGCGATGTAGTCCAGGTCTTGCCACACTCAAGTCAACATGGTAATATCAATATTTGATCTCTCGGATCACCGACTGTGGGAAGTAAAAATCTTTTTTGATAATGATTTAATTACAATTAACTATTTTTACACCACTCTGACATTAATTACAACACTTAAAAAGTATGTGAAAACAAAAGAATAAACGCTTGCCGATAAATTGTCACTTACCCTCTTTTTTGAAATGAACAAAAGAGAACATAATTCGGTGAACTAGTGAGGGTTGTATTTATTTACATCGTACATCTCAAAATGCTATATGCCAAGGGCTAATCACATAAAAGAAAATCAGAGCGTCAAGCATATAAGCTCCTAATAATTCTAAGGCTTTCAACACGCCTTTTATGTTTAAATTTTCCCAGAAATCTAACTTCAAAGATCATTCTTTATAATGAAATTGGAGAAGTGAAATCATATTTCCTGTTCATTAACGTTTGTTTACTAAAGGTGAAAAGGTGAATTTGAGCAAAATATGAAATATCGCTATGTTTTAAAGTATTTTTGGAGATTCTTTTCCAAAAACGATAAATGTTTTGATTTACAGGTTTTAATTTTTTCCCTGCTGTTCACATCCTTTATAGTACGACGGAAATATAACTCTCACTCTCGTCATATACCAAATTTTGCATGTAGAATAACAGCGTTAAGTACAACATTAAGTTGAATAATTATAAAGAATTAAAAAATACAGCGAAGAATTTCCTTTTTTTCGAAATTTCAAATCTGTTAAGAAAAAAAAATAGCTTTATAGTTGTTATATTTGACTTTTTACTTCACTCGATTTTCTTGGATACAGTGATTGAAAAAAAGAAACAATTCGGTCCACACCTTAGTATTTAATAGATTTAGGACTCGATTTGAACGTAGTCAGCCTGTTCCGATTATGTTTACTTCGTTCACACAACTATTAATCGAACAAGAATTCAATGGCAAGGATAAACTTGTTAGAACCTTACTCAAGAAACTTATAGATCAAACTATAACATTGAATGTGGCATTCAACACACATTACTTATATATTTTTCCACTCGATGTTCTTTAACAGAAACTAACTCATACCTCAAGCATCCTTAACTTGTCTTGGAATAATGCCTATTAAGGTTTGAATGAGTAATAAGTTGATCAAAATAAATGTTCAAAGTATATTCTTTCAAAAATCGCACATATCTTTTTCAAATGTTTACCTAAATAAAATATCACCTGTTTAGGACTTATCAAATACCTTAAATTCTCAACTTTTCTCTTAAAATAGTGGTACACAATTTAAGATCTCTGTTATAAATATTCTCATAAGAAATTTATTTTTTACAAAAGTGATAAATAAGGTTTTCCTTAGATGTTGGCTAAAGAATGGGGGAAAAAATGTTGATTGAATAGAATTTAGTATAAAACATAATAAAGACTTTTTTTAAGAAACATTTTTTAGATAAAACATAATAAAGACTAAAAAAAGTACATTCCGAAAAATACTTAACACTAACACAATAAATAAATTTGTAATTCCGGTTTTTTTTTTTTTTTTTTTTGTTGAAAAATTAGCTTAATCTACATTTTTTTCATTATTGACATAAAATAAGAATTTCAGTTGTAAAATAAATTTGTAACCAAAGCAGAACCATGAGCAAATCCAAAGATCCGGAGGCATCTTGGAATTTATCAGTTTTATCTTTTTTCATTCAATTCATAAAAACTTTTTACGATTATTTATTTTCTTTTTCTACTAAAATTTAAATGTCGAGTTTTTTTTTAAAAATAGAACTGCTTTTGTGTCTCTTGTTATTTCCTCTTTTAGTTAGTGTCATTACATAATAAAAATACGTATCTATCTGTATTGTGGGGAAAAAATTCTTTTCTACTTATATAAGGTTTCCTGTACCACACTTTCTTCTCATAATTTTATTTAAAAATTGCTTTATCATTCATAAGATTACGAAAATCTATTTCATATTTACTGAATTTTTGACTGTGGCATATACATTCTTATAAAATATATTCCTAATTAGATTTTCAGTCATGATATAACCATAATATATTGTAATCAAGGATAAAAAAACAATAGAGATAAGCATATATATTTTTAAGATCTTAGAATTTCATTGAATGTTTTCTTCTTTTAGGTTGCTTTCCGCTGGCCTTTCTGAAACAATATATCAGAAATTATTTATATAAACCATACCAAGTAAGAAACTTTTTGTCGTTCTGTTTATATGTGTGAAACGCCATATGTTTCAAAAGACAGGATGATTCTGAAATCATGTGGCAAACTTTGAGGGGTAGTAGAACTAACTAAAGCAAACAATTTTTATGAATGCGAGGAAATGCCGCGTTGTTGTGTGGCCTATAGAGAAAAAAATAACCCATTAATGGAATCATAAAACGTTGATTAGCGGCATACTTAAAGAGTGATCCCGTACGAAAAATGTTAAAACAGTTTTAGAAATTACACCCACCAACAGTCCAACAGTAAAACTCTCCAGACAGTTGGTTGACTGGCATGTACACGACATAACACAATCCTTATATTTGTGGCGGGTGTTTCGTCCAAATAGTCCGAGATTATTTCTTCCAGGTGTGTTTGTCGCACAGTCCTCGAACTACACCTTCCATCAGTACTGGCGATAAATGAACCATTTTCTCACTGATGTCGATGTAATCCCTGAAACATTTTGTGGTTCTACATGCGTCTACATGGAAAGCGTTCTGACGCTGCCGCAGTACTGCTCTAACGTTACCATTAACAGCACAATAAATTAGATGCATTTCTTCCTTTTCGTTATAAGTAAAATCATCCATAATGACCAAAATCTCATCCGCAAGTGTTGATTTTGGTGGAGAAGCAGATCACTGGTACACTGCTTTGCTGCCTTCAACTAGCGTCAATATTGTCAACCAATCCCGCCATGAAGGTCACCAAGCGTGACTACGAGCCATCCTGTTAATGGATGGAATTTCTAAAACTGTTTTAACATTTTCTCTACGGAATAATTCGTTAAATTATATGCTGCTAATGAACATATTATGTTTCTGACTTTTTTTTGTTTGTGCCTCACACACAATGTGGCACTTCCACCCATATATTCCAGTACAAAAATTATTTGCTTAAGTAAACTCTACCACCCCTCAAAGTGTGTCCCATGGTTTTAGAATCACCCTGTATATAGGATACCCACTGAAGTCCTCCTATTCCCCTTCAGAACTATGACACCTATTTTTAATGTACTGTTATGTATACCAAAATAGCTATAGGGACACAAGGGACGATTAGATACAGTACCACATCACAGCAAACATCAGAGAACGTTCCGAAAATGAGAGATAAGAGGAAAAAATTATCGCAGAATTGTATAACTATATCGATTTTGCCATCTACCCGGTGGGTCTTCAGTGACACTGGGGGTCAAACTCCTGAAACGCTGGCCACAAATTCGTTATCATAACCACCAGACTACCGCGGCAACAAACCTTATGGGGAACAGCGTCGTCATGCTGGAACTATACGTTTCACAGTTAAAGTAGGGACAGATTTTCAACATAATCGGACATTACATATATGCTTTTGTTAACGTATATTTCAAAATACAGAGCTTATTATTCAGTTATTAAAAATTTCTCCTATATTGGCATTACTTTATGGCGAACGTCAATTAAAGCATTTCTTAGCTTTCAGTTAATTAGTGTGTTCTTCGAAAATACATTTCTCTCACTGGGTAAAAAAGGCAAATCTCAATCGTCCATATTACGTTTTCGAGGAGTGTTGGTTTTGTTTCTAATTGGTTTAGGATAAAATTGTTTAGGGTCTGTACGGATGAGCCCTTTATTAGTTTGGGGCTGATTTTCCTGCATAATTTTCAATGATCTTTCTGATGCAGCTTTTGAAATGTTTAATGGCTTATGCTAATACATCTTCAGGTTCAGCTTGCTACCCTATTTTAAGAAGTATAAAGAACCAAAGCCGCCCGGTCACATGATTGATCTCTCCAAAGCGATTCTTAATATATTATGAATCGTCTTCTTTGATGAATAAAAACCTTTATATGAAAATGATCCCTTCAATACAGTCTTTTTGTCTTGCACACGCATTTATTGCAAATAAGATTAATTTCGAAGCATTTATTATTTGAAATTTTTCCATGTGACTACGATCTTTAATGTAAGCTCTGAAATCTCTTTTGTTGTTGTCCTTATTCAAAAAGGTATGATGTTTCTAATACATGTGATTAGTAAACGAATTTCACACAATACACATATTAAACACAGCTTCAGTTCATGCATCTTGAGAAACGAATTTGCATGATCAGTATGCAGTACACAGATCGATTTTAAAACAGAGCTAACAAAACTTGCAGAAGGACATCAAACATTTTTTTTGAAGGAAGAATCACTCGACGTACTACGAAAAAGCTACAACTAATTTGTTGTCAAAAAAAATAAACTTTTCTCCTTTCCTTCGCGTTTTTTATGTCGGGGATTGGGAAAACTGGGGCAAATAAATACGTGTTGTGTATTATGTTCTTTGTATTATTGTGCGCGCAGGTATCTTTTTATTCAGGACGTTCTGTAACTTCGTATTTGGCTAGGATAGCTGAGTGGTCCAGGTCACGCATTCTTAACCGGTGTTGTCAAATCACTAGTTCAAGTCCTGATACCACTGAATGATCCTTGAAGAGGAGCTAATGCAAGTTAAATATGTTGAGGCTCAAAGTCCTCACGTTCAGATAGTGTGAAATTTTTGATGAAAGAATGCCAGCTCAGACGTCGTCCTCTTTATTTGACTAAGGTTTGGTATTATGAAGTCTGATGCTAAAAGACTTTGCGTGCTTTAGAGTACGGTGTTAATAAAAAAATGAAATAAAAACAATTTCTTATTCAACTCTTTTCTTACTGTTTTCGTTAAAAGAATAATACTTTTGCGGTTTGTTGCCATGTAGTCTTGCAACTAATCACCCCGTACAGGTCATGACCAATTTGTTATTCTACATAGGAATAACAAATTGGCTATGCACTGTAGGACGCATATATGTTATATATATATATATATGTTTAAGAGCCCCTCATTTATAAGGACCGTTAAATATGCCTCGCAAGGAGTTTTTATCATTTCAGAGCACATAATTTCATAAACAAATAAAAGAATGTACCGTTATAATAGCTCTAGTAATAATGACAAGGAGTATAATATTTGATTCACTTCAAATAGACTCTTAAAGACAAAAAATATTGGAAAGATATAAAAGATTGTTCGATTATTTACCAAAAGAAAAATAGTGTGGTAGACCTCTCAAAGAAATATTAAAAAATGTTTGATTTTGTAATCATTAACTTTTAACTCATGGATGGTCATTGGAATCAGTAGATCCATTGATATAATCCAATGTATTGATTGGGGAGTTCAGTTTGGAGGAAATGTTTTAAATCAAAATCTTCCAACTAAACATCCAGACATACATCATCGGCCTAGTTATCAAAACGCGTAACTTCACAAAGAAAACTAATTTGAAATCAGAATGCTACGCGCCAAGCGCTGTTTAGTGTGAATTCTTAATCGTGCCGAGCAGATTTTGTTGTCTAGTTATATGGAATCCAAGATGGCGGCCCAGCGGTAAGAAATAGTCAGGAAAATAATTGTAAAGAACTGTTTTGAAATGTATTTAAAATGAAGAATATAGGAACAGATTAAAAATATCCAATATCAGTAATAATATGTAATATATACTACTGTTTGAAAAAAATGAAACACTATGAGTGCATCATGAGAATTAAATTAAATTTAATGCACACGACGAAATTTTCAAAGCAAAAAATAATATTAAGTGTCCAAAATCAGTATTTGGTGTTGTTACCACGCGCTGCAATAAGTGCTTCTATAAGACGTGGCATGGAATCAAACAAATTTGGAATGTCTGCTTGTGGAACAGAATTCCATATTGCTTGTATGCGCAACAAAAGTTCGTCTTTTGAAGCTGCAGGACGCTGATAACGAGCAAGACGCTGACCAACTAAATCCGGCATGGGCTCAATACGCGACATATCCGGCGAATAGGCAGGTCAAGGAAGAAGTTGCATGTGTTGGGATGAACAGAAGTCTCGAACAGTCTTTGCGACATGTGGGCGTGCATTATCGTGCTGAAAGATAACTTCAGGGATGTCTTGAAGGAAGGGAACGACTTCGGGATGTAGCACTTCAAGGACGTACCTGTTACTATTGAGATTACCCTCAATTCGTAGCAAATTGGATCGTCCATGATACGAAATCACACCTCAAACCATAACTCCGGGTGTTGGGCCACTATGTCGTTCGATAACGCACTCTTGAAGGCAGCGTTCACCGCCATAGCGTCTAACACGAATGCGGCCATCAGGGTTGCACAAATTCAAGCGTGATTCCAAAAATAACCGTAACTTTGCCGGATAAAGCCGGCCGACCGTATTTTAGACACACCATAACAGGGCTTACATTAAAAGCCTTCAATCGTGAAAACTTGGACCCTGGCGTACTTCAAAATGGATAATCCGAATCTGATATCCATTTAAACTGTAAAACATCCATTAAACTCCGAAATAACTGTAACTTTGCCGGATAATTCAGGACAGCCATTTATTACGCAAAAAGTGGCAAGAGCTTACCCTTAATGTCTTGGAAAAGTGCGTTTCTGTTGTAATTCGGGATGGTGAACGAGAGTTTGAAATCGAATTATGGAAATTCCTGAAACTTTGCCAGATAATGCCGGACGAACCTAATGCCCCTTCTAGGGACTGAATTTGCCAGCTCAGGGGAACAAAAGTAATTTCCAGTTGTATCTAGGGTCGGGAAACCATCATTTGAAATTATATTTCAGAAACTCCACTAAACTTACCGGATATTGTCTGAATTAGGAGAAACGGCAAATGATTCGTGTCCCGCGTCCGGATTTTCATTCCATCTGGCGACAGAGCTTGCACGTGCTGGTGCACCAAAGTCAGTTCCGTGAGCGCTTCGCGGTGTGGAACGAGAATCTGAAATCAAATTTTAGGAGTTCCAATAACTTTTCCGGATAATGCCAGTCGACCGTATTTTAGAAACACCGTAGAAGGGGCTTGCTTTAAAAGCCAAGGAGCGCGAACACTTGGTCCCTGGCGTATTTCCAAACGGATATTCTGAATCTAATATTAAATCCAATAAATTACTGTAACGTTGCCGGATACTTGAGAACGACCATCTATTATACAAACCGGGACAGGAGCTCACCCTTAAAGTCTTGGAGCGGGAAAAGTGTATTCCTGGTGTAATTTGAGATGGTTTAAGCGAGTCTAAAATTGAAATATAGAAATTCCTGTATTTTTGCCAGCTTATGGATGGGGAACGGAATATTCTCGGACAGCAGTACCAGACTATCTTGCCGAAGTAAAGTGAGTGAGTGAGTGAGTGAATATTAACGTCGCACTTTTCAGCTACATGAGGGCTTTTGGCGACTGACCGCATAATTTTGAACCATGGTCAAGTGACGCGGACGACACCTGAGCTGGCACGCCCTCTCCCAACTAACACACCACACCAACGGGAGGACGTTTGAGCTCTCAATACATTTAACGTGACTCGCTCTCCAACACGGCGGGTTTTCATTGTTGCTGAGGTCGACCTCATGACACGCTAGCCATGATCCGATACCTTGACCACTTGGCTACCGCGGCCACTGCCGACATAGAGATGCAAAAAGTGGATCTTGATTGTATTTCGGAACTGCTGATCCGAATATTCTCATATCTGCGTCAAATAATGCCAGACGAAAATATTTTGCACGAACTGTACAAAAGGCTTGCTTTAAAATTCTTGAGGAGAGAGAGAAATGCTTTCCTGTTGTTTTTCTGGATGGGAAACAATAATAACGTTAAATCGGATTTTATAAACTCCCGTAACTTTGCAGGATAATGCCGAACGACTGTAATGTCCCCCTTCAGATACTGAACTCACAGGAGCAAGGGCGTCGAAAGTGGACACCGAATATTTCTCGGGGTGGGTGCGAGAATCTGGATACGGATTTCAAAAGCTTCCGTAAATTTTCTGGATATTGCTGGAATGACGCCAAATGGCTTTGTGTTCGAGTTCCACCTCCGGATTTTCATTCCCTGTAGCAACTAAACTTTCAGGTGCAGTCGTGCGAAAATATAATTGTAATAGTCAAATTGCATCTTCGGGCATTGTTGTCACTGTTTTAGATGGCGGGAAAGCTGCACATTCCGCATCAGCTGCCATTGTACATTCATAAAATACAAGATGCAATATGTACCATTGAAAAAAAGAGTGGATTGGCTACAGTATGGCAAATGAATTCAGTTATGATCAGGGATAAGTGTACCATGAACCATAAACATTCACTCAAAGCATTACATAGAGCTTTGTAAGATTTAAATGGCAACGAGAGAATATTCGGTGTTGCTGTCGTATTACTGTCTGGTGATTTCCGACACGTATTAACAGCCATTACACGCTCTACTTTTGCTCACGAGATTAACGCCTGTTTAAAACAATCGTTTTGATGGCAAAACGTGGAAACACTTCAACTGACCATAAACATGCGAGTACATTTGCAAGATGATAAAACTAAGCAAATATTTCCTAACCAACTACTGAATATCGGAAACGGTGAAGTAGAACTTCATCCCAATACATAATGCATGAAATACCCAGACAATTTCTGTAATGTTCTTTAGACAAAAAGGAACTGATTGAGGGTGTCTTTCCGGGGATATACTGTATAATTATCTTGATAATTATTGCCTCTGTAACCCTGTTACTTAATCAGAAAAAATGTTGATATTGTGATGAAATAAACTTTCAGACACAGGGTTGTTGCCAGTTGATCCAACGTATTTTAAGCCAATCGACACTATTGTTGATGAAAACAAAACCGCAAATTTTCCAGCCGATTTTTTGAATTCTCTAGAAGTAACAGGAATGTCACCACACAATCTTCGGTTGAAGATTAGTTCCCTGGATATTCTTTTGAGTAACTTAAATCCACCTAGTTTGTGCAACGGACCACGTTTCATCATCAAAAGAATTACCGGGAGCTTCTTGAAGCAAACATTTTGACTGTAAAGTTTAAACGAAAATTCGGTTATTATACTACGGAAACTGTTGCCACGTATTCTACTGATACCGTCAGAATCTCTAATACCATTCAAAAGGCCTCAATTCCGATTCGTTTGGCTTTCGCGATGACCATAAATGAATCTGAAACCGAACAATGTTCATTTGATACTTTGACTTAGAAATTCCATGTTTCTCGAATGGGTAACTAGATGTTACATGCTCACGTGTGCGGAAACCGTTGAATCAATTTGAGTTAGCAAAATACGGGTTACCGAAAAATATTGTGCACCGATTATCAATTAGTTGTATAACATTATTATTTGTTATACTTTAAAATGATACAAATAATTTTAAAAATTACAAAGAATCAATGCTATTCACCACATTTATAAAATTAAGTCTTTATATGTTGTTACTTAATGACTTCGTTAGTAATTCATGCATTATACTACACTCAAATAGGAGATGAATGAAATGCAAAATTAAAATAATTTGTTGTTTCATGCTTTATTTCAACCCTCCAAAATTATAAGCGAAGATTAATTTCACTGCATTGAATGGATTAGAATAATATCAAACTAACGTATTAAAACAAAGCCACAGCAATGCGTGGCCGGGTCAGCTAGTTTATAGTATACTTTACTCCACACCTATTGAATTTGAAACATTTCACTTCGACCCGTTAGTATCTACATCACCTTTATTTAGCGCTGTGGAGTCGGTAGGAAAAATGACAGGATTCCGAATTCACTCTGTTTTCTGAAATTTTAAACTTAACGATTCCGAGATTCCCTCTTGTATATATGTAAATATATACACATATGTTACCGTTTATTTTTTAAATATAAAAGTATAATAGATTCTGCAGAAAAAAAGGATGGCATTATAAAATTATTTATTAATTCAAATTATTATGAAATGGAAAAATTTTCATTAGTAATTTCTGAAAAACAGTATAGCTTCGGCAAAACCTTCTTTGATAGATGACCGTAGATCCGATTTGATGATCTTCAGAGGTGAGAATAGTCTTTCCACACTAACTTGAGTAAGAGGAAGGGCTGTTACTACCAGGGATACTTCTCTTAATTTTTCAGGATAGGTTTATATAAGTTCTAAGAAAGATGTCTTGCATAATCAATCATATTTTTCTGTTTCTTCCAGAGGAAATCTGTGTAGAAATCTTACTTGTATTTTTCAGTTTTTACATCTAAAAGCTCTTGCTTCTTTATTTTCATTCGCTTTACTATAAACTTTTAAATATTATCTTAATATTTCTAAAAATCTAACTCACAGTAAAAAAATAAATAAAAATAATAACTCGGGTAATTATTATTATTATTATAACTTTCAATTCACTTAAATTTAAATTTCTAATTCAAATTGTTCAGTAAAAACTAGAGTTGGAGTCGAAGTATTTTTAGCGAATCCAACTCCGACTTCTTTTGCCCGGAAATTTGTCCAACTTCATGGCTCCGACTCCACAGACCGCTTTTACTGCAGAATTGTCAATAATGCATTTGCCTTTTTGAAAACCTTGCGCATGGTTTTGCAAATTTTAATAAATAGTGCGTTTCAACTTCTGTAAAACATTCCTTGGTGACTACTTAAATTGTCTCGGAAACAAACAGGAAAAGGAAAGCAGTACGTAAAACAAAATGCTCTAATGATAAAAAAACACCTTCAAGGAAATTTGTATGGAGGGGATTAAAGTCTCTCTCTGTGCGATTTTTATTTCCTTTATGACAGCATGATCTATTTAAGAGAGTCTTCCTCAAAAAATTTTACTTGCAAAATATTACAAGTGTAAATATATATTTAGCATTACCTAATTCTTGACTTTTAAAATAATGATGGGAATATATATATGTGTCATTCTGTGGCAGAAATTATGACATTTAATGCAATAAAATTTGTCAAGTCATTTTCTTAATTGTGAAATGCGTATTTCAACAAATAACGTAACTACGTATTTAGATGTTAATAAAAAAGCTTTTCCGCATCTTATGCCATTGTATAATTTATATTTCAAAATGTTTAGATAATTTTCTAATATTTTGCACCAGCATATAAATATATATAACTGTTTTTATCTTCAGTAGGTATGAAAGTTTTGGAAAATTTAAATTTTGCAGCTCCTTTCCACTCGAATTAGGTAAATAAATGTAAATTATCTTTTTTCATGATTGAAAGCATATGTAACAATTTTCTGAGTAAAATTCTAGGTGAAATTCTTTTTCTATGTGTTAGAATTTATTTCATAGTGTTTTAGGTTGTGTTATTAAAGTACTTCTAATACGCAAATGACGCCTTATTTAAACCTTAAATTGTCCATTTTCTATTTAAGAAGTATATTGAAATAATTTTTCCCTGGAATTAAATGTCCAAATTTTACATTAAAAATATTCTCTTCCAAAAAATTTCCAAATTTATTCTTTTCCAAAAAGCAAGCAACAATAAACAAATAAATAAAAATAAAAAAAGAAAGAAATTGAAAAATAAGTTTTTAATATATAATGTATTTTTAAATTGTCTCAAATAGTCAGATACATTAATTATTATATTATTTATTAGTAATAACTTAACAACACTGTTTTTAATTAAAATTACTGCGCACTGTTTGTAATTCAGTACTATCAAATCTTAACCGAAGCTCTGTGCAAATGTTGGAATGTTTCTATAAGGAATAACTGTGAGTCAAATTTGCAGTTGATGGAATTTCACACAATAATGGAATAGGACACTAGACAAATGCTACCTCAGTTTATTGCATACAATATCTTAAATCCAGTAACTGATGCATTACGTATCGTGATGGTTGCTGCCACACAACAATGCATATAATCATGCTACTGTCAAATACAATTCCTTGATCCTCATGAAATCCTAATATTCAGAAGTTAGGTATTCTATGAGATGGAGAATAAAATTCCGTGTCCGACAATATTCGATACATATCAAACTAGTGTATTTTTCAAACTGTATTTTCTTATTTTACGAAAACTATCTTACCACAAGGATATTTTTATACTAGTTACATTAAAATAAACGTTTCAGGATCGATCATAAGTATTCTGTCTTGATAAATTATCTAACAATCAAAGCTAAAGTTATAATTTCTTAATTGAGTTATTTTAAAACCCCATCAATACACGAAATTCTTCCCTCGTTAAACGTTTTTTTTTTTGGCTCTTTTTTTCTTTCTTAAAAATTACTTCTTGCATAGATTTTTTTTAAAAAAACATTTAAGTAATATTGTTTGATATTATTTTTCTTACATTATTAGTAGATTCAATTTTTTAAGGAAAGAAATATATTTCTGTTTCACACTTCTCAAATGATGATGTACCATAAAACTAAAAAACATACCCCCCCCCCCTTCATGTATCAGCCTCACATCGCGGATCCCCAAGACTTTGATCACCCCTTCCTCGTGTAATATTTATGATCGAAATACATGTTTCAGAAAAGTTTTTTCATTGGGGGGAATTTTAGTGATCTAGTCCAGGATAGCAAAATTTTCAGTTTATTCACGAGACCTTTCAGAGTTTCTAACAGAGGGAAACCTTAACGTTACATGAGAGACTCCGCGGACTCCCTGGATATACGTTGGAGATTTCCAGAGAAAAGTGGCCCACAGTTTAAAAACCGTTAACCAACAGCACAATTTGTACGAAAATTTTTCATTAGATGAATCAAACGTACGTTCCAATTGCTTTGTGTATCAATACGAAATTTCAATACATCTTGATAAATGTTACATTTAAACACAGCGATGCTTCATCCTACGTATTTTCTAAAATGGAATTTTAGAAGAATTTGTGTGATATTTTTGGCTTTAGTAATATCGCAGCTCCAGTTAATAGTATTCTTGAGATAAAATCTGTTGTAAAATACATCTTAGTGTGTTTTCTGTTAGTAACTGACTGATCTGGCTTCTTTATGCTCCATTCGCAATGATATATGTTCTGCTAATCTACTAATTGTCATTCCATAGATTAGATTATTAACAATTCAGATAATTTTACGAATTATCTAAGCAATAAATAAGTAAATTCTTCCAAACCCACTGCTATTTAAATTTTATAAGAGACCCATGGGTACAATAAAGCTGTCATAATCAAGGGATGTGCACTTAAAAACTCTTAAGAATCAGTGTTGGTGGCTATTGTTTGGTATTTTTTTCTATTTCATTTAATATCATCATGGTAGTTGTGTTTCTTACTTTCTAAAAAGTTTTTAATTATAATTCCTTTTACAATAGAGATACTTGCATGAAATTTTACACAAATGTTATTAATTGTATTACCTAGAGGTTTTGGACTACCAGCTAAGAAATTGAACAATTTTTAGTGATTTTATAGTTGGATTTCCTTATAAAAGTATCAAAAATTTGAATGAAATTCATAGGTTGTAGCTTCGATTAGCTATAACTTTTGATTAAAAAAAATAATTTAAAACTTGTAGTACAACCTCTAGAAATGTGTTTGAAAAATGTGCTGCAGCAATTGTTTTTGTAAAATATAAATTAGTTTTAAAAATAGAGCCTTTGAAAAAATTTAAAAATTTAATTAAAATTTCCTTAAAATTTTAAATTTTTGTAAATTTTAATGTATGGATATTATTTATAACTGTATTTTTTATCATAGTGCAAAAACTGAATTTTAAAATGTAAATTTTTAGTGAATTTTAGAAAAATAAAAAAATAGGTCTCCGAATGTAGTCGGATACCTTAAGAATCAGTGTTGGTGGTTATTGTTTGGTATTTTTTTCTATTTCATTTAATATCATCATGGTAATTGTGTTTCTTAACTTTCTAAAAAGTTTGTAATTATAATTCCTTTTACAATATATATATTTCTGAAAGTTTGTCTCATCTGTATCAATTTTGTAGATGTATATTATAATGGAAAGTTTAATAGCATATTAAGATAATAACATAATCATATATTGAGTGTATAAGTCTCGGCAAATTTGTTTCAAGTGCCGAAAAGGTTTTAAAAAGTCCTTATTACGCAATATATTTAGCCATGTATTTTTTTTGAACTACCCAAAACATTTTTTTTTTCGTTCTCATGAAATGCGCCCTAAAAAATGAGGAATATATAAAGAGTAAAACTATTAAAAATAAAAAGACAATTTGAAAGAAGCAGATGCCACTATGTTGAAAGATAAAATATACAATGCTATGTTTTAACCGTTTATTTCCCCCCCCCCCTATTCTGAAAATTTTTTCTAATTTGATTCCTATTTCTTATCTAATGGATAGAATAAAGTGATTATTAAAAAGTGAGTATTAGAATATAGTAGCCTACTTCATTATTATTTTTTTGTTTTTATAAACAAGCTAGATATATGTATACTTCTCTGAGATTCCAAATACGTCATTGTATAACGAAATATCAAAAAGTTGGATGTTCATACTCCGAACTTTTTAATTACTTCAACCACTTTTCATTTCAATTTTATTAAAAAGACACAAATCATTTTTCTTTTTTACTAAATCTTCAAACGTAAAAGGATTTCCAATGATTCCTTTTTTTTAGTTCCACATATATGAAAGGCTTATGAATTTTAATAAAAATTGCAAAGGATAGAAAGACAAATATCCATGTGTTCTCGATTTAAATTTACTAAATCTGAATCCTTTAGAATGTGAAAGTTAAAACTGTATTAATTGAAAATTCAATGAATTTAAATATTTTGGATTATTTTTATGCGAAGAGAGATGAGAAAAAAAGAATTATAACAAATGCTACAAATTTCTTCTGATATATTTTTACCAATAAGAATATTTTATTTCTGCGTAGTCTTCTGTCCGACGGATAGATGGCAGCACGTTATCCCTGGCGCTCCATCTCTAGCGGTGAAGCGAAGCGGGTCGGTGGTTTGAGCGGATTCAACCGTCATAAATTCGTTTTATCTCTTCTAGGGCGAAGTACGTACATAATCGTGGTCTACGAAAAGTGCATCATTCTTCTGTGCACGCACTGAAAGGTGTGCGGAGCGCCAACGTTGAAATCGATTACAAAGGTGCTTTAGTGCCGCTTGATTTTATTCGGGATTATTCTTTGGATTTAACTGGAGATGTGATCCATATATAAAGGTAAAAAAAGTTATTTTTTCGTAGCTGCTGATTAGTTTTGTTTCTGGTTTGTAAGCCTAAAACAACTCGCCGTCCTGTTGTGGGACTTTGATCGGCTTACTTGTTTTTCTTTTGCCGTCACGCAACTTGTTTTCGTCGCTGCGTTTGTGATTGGCATCGGAAGATTCCGTTTCATTTTTCTGCAGTTTAGATTGAGATTTAGTTTGGTTTCATCATTACCTAAATCAATTCATGATTGTTTGTTGTCTGGATAAACAATGAGGAAAGTCGTGTTCTTAATTTGTGTCTGAATAAACATTTTCACTTTACGACAAAAATAAAGAATAAAAATACATGAAAATTCGAAAGTTAAATTGAGAAATTGAAGGAAAAAAAATTGAAGAACTTCTTTATTTAGAAATAAAAGAAATCTAGATTTTGAAAAAACTGCATTGAAATGTGGTAGCACAAAAACGTATGGATAGTTTACGTATTATGTAACGATTCGTTTCGTTTTTTCTAAAAAATGTTAAGAATGCCTATTTTATTTTTTTTAAAAAAATAATATAGTACTTTATGGACAAAAAGCTGTTTTCTAAAATAATATGCATAAATTAATTAAAATTTCAAATACATTAAGACTGGGAAAATATTTGATTGTTTATTTCATACGTATTCGAGTTCATTATTCAAATTTAAGGTAGATTCTTGTGAATCTGTGTCAAAAAATAATTTTAAATGGCCATCACCGTTTCTTTATTTATTTATTTTTTTTTGTTTTTGTGATGAATATTAATTATTTTCCAACAAGAGTAACACATTCAAATTATAAGACACTTTTTTGAAGCAACAAAATTAGTCCAGTTTTTTCCTAAACTTCAATCTCTAATTAGAAATGTGTCATATATCAATAAAAAATATCAATTACTTTTTTTCATATATTTACTTACATACTTACACACATTATCAATCAAAAATAAACTTTTTTTTTGTTTCATTCAGGTAGACTTATATATATAGGCCCAAGTAAAATACTCAAACAATCTTAGATTGGTTGTTGTAGATGCAGGAAACAATTTTTCCCCCTTCTAACTCGGGCAGCTTTGTGATAAGTTATGTGCATAAACAGTAAAATATGTTCAGCGAAGGGCTTGAAAAACATTTCATTTGCCAATAAATAAAGATGTCTTGAATAGAGATGCGTTTGCAAATTACTTTCTTAGTTATTCATCAAACGTATAATTCACTTCATTCAACTGAATTTATTAAACTTCCACGTTTGCCGTGAATTCTGAAAGATAATGAATTCTTGTTTGCTTACATTAAGAGGAATTATTGAAATCTAAATACATTTTTGTTATTTTATATGAAGTGATTAAAATAGCAATAAATGAATAAGTGTGAAAAGTGAAAAAATAATAATGCGAATTAAAGTCATATAAATTCGCATGAAATGTAATTTTACTATTTTCGTTTTTTGCATTATTATCTTTCAAATTGCTACAAATAAAGCGAACAGCCTTGAAAAATAAAATAATTTTTTTTAATAATATTTTATATATATATGAATAGGAAGAAATTTTGCATCATTATTTAGTTGCACCTTATTCTTTTCATGAAACTTTCACTTGACATTTAAAATTATATTAATACTAGCTGTATATACCCTGCCACGCGTTGCTGTGGCTCAGTCTGGTTAAATGGAAAAAAAGAGCTGGTCCATCCAGCCAATTGTGAATCTTATATATTGGGCATAATTTTCTTAATGGATAGTCTGGTTTAGTTACAGAGATGCAGGTCTGAGAACTTAAAATAAATTTGAGTTTCAAAACATGAGGAAAAACTGGGTGATTTCAAATTATTTAAAGATTCAATCAGACAATGAAATGCATTGCAAATCACAAAAATATATAAGAAATAATCATTAATATATATCAGATGAAATCTCAATGTATAAGAAATAATCATAAACAAAAATCAAATAAAAATCCCAAAAATATGTAAGAAACAATCATAAGCAAAAATTAATAAATGAAAATCGCAAGAATAAATAAAAAATAATTTTAATAATAAATTAAATGCAAAAATACATAAATAGGTTCATGCAGTTTATAAAATTGTAATAAACATAGAAAAATTAAAAACAGCCCAAAACTGATAAAAAAAATTATATTAATTTAGAAACGAAGCACATGATTGCCAATTTAGCGCGTACATCACATGCGAAATTGGGGTTTCCAATTTAGGGAGTTATTTGAACGCTGGTGATTGTTGCGATAGTACATAAGTACCAAAAATAATTACAATCTTACGACCCCTTGCTTCCTCAACAGGAATTCGAGCCATCTATAGTAAAAATATGTAATAATCCGGAAAAAACTATGTGTAAAGCTAAAATTTTCACATTCGGAGCGAATCGTGACATCGTATGACGTCATAACACCAAAAATCACTTAAAAATTAAATTTTTAAAAAAAAATAGAGTGCATTTAGAAATAAAAAATACATAAGAACCTGACCGGAGTCAATTGCAACGTTGTGTCAAAATTTCAGATAACTCCATGCAGAACTTCTTGAGTTATGGAAGCGTACACAAACCAACATAACATTTTTATATATAGAGATTGCTACTTTTGGGTATACTCTTGTTATAGTTGATGGAGAATAGCATTAAAATTTAAATAATTTTGCGTACCTAAGTGTTAGACTGTTAGGAATGAGGATGTTCATGTTTCCCATAACTTGATTTTTCTATGTAAATTAACATTTTTTAATTGTAAACTGTAACTCGCATGGCACTTCGAACTTTTATTATATCTAAGCTTGAAAACAAAATCATATTTCTATAGTTCAGTAGCGGACACACTTTTCCAGAGTCCGGGCTGCTTCTATTTTTTCAAACTGTTAGTGTCCACCCAGAGGCATAGGTGTGGTGAGCCAAGAAAAAGATCTACGATATTTTGTATAAAACTTAACAATAAATACGGAATATATACTTACCTATAAAACGACAATGAAATAAACATACACTTTTAAGACGATGTTTAAAGCAAGATGCAATATATGAATATAATAATAATAGCCATATATGTAATTTTATCAAGTGCTGCATTTGTTAAGAAACAATTCAAAATGCATTAAAAAATAAACCATTTTCATCTGAAGTTAGTGCTCATAGTTATTGTCAATAGAAGACTTAGTCTGCATACTGTCAGCCAATCTTGACAATTTTGGGCATATAATTAATAACTGCTTATCTGCAGGCAGTCACCCCAAAATGTCTTGGCGGTCTACGGGTCAACCACGATCGATTCAATGCCCACCCTTGCTATATTTGAAAAATATAACTAATATTTATAAAAGAGGCTTATTAATCTTTAAGAATTGAACGCCAATCCATTTTTAATCGAATTGTTTATGAAATTCGAATACAGTCAAATTTTCCACTCATCTGAATGGCCAAAATAATATATCTTGTTACAGAAATCTTTTTCACGTGCATGGAAAAATAATAATTAAAAACAATTTGCGCGTGTATGGGGAGTTTTTCTAATACAAAAATTTAATCTTTCAAATCATGGGAAATGAAGAGTTATTACTTTTGAAACTTCTTTCATATATTTTTGCTGGCAATAGAACTTGTCCGTGTGTCTTCGCAATGTATAAGGTTTTTAAAATATTATGCGAGAATTTTTTATGGAGCTCTAATTGAATGTTATTGCCCCAAATTAATTATTTCTACACAAAATATTACTACTCAAAATATTATTTGATGTAAGTTTTCTTTTTTATCAGTTTTAAAATAATAATGATATATTTTTATAGAGATAAACCATTTATTGTTTTCTCATTAATAAAGGTGAAACTTAAGTCAATTTCCTTTCACTATATAGTACTCCATTCACTTATTCTTAAAAATAAAACACATCCGCATTTTAATTTGAGTAGCGTGCCGTGTAATGATGAATATTAAATAATTATATTCTTATTTAATTCTACATATGTAGTAAAGAATGTTTAATAACGTTTAGAATATTTGAGAAACTAAGTTTTAATTGTGTTGTTTGCGCTTTTTTTTGTACCCGAAGTTACAAGCTAATGATGAGGCAAGAAAAATAAGATATTCCGCAATTCCAATTCCGAATTAACTTTTCAATTTATATTAAAAAGCTACTTATTCGATTATTTGAAAAGATATTAAACACAATGTTTGATATTTTCATATATTTCAGTGGGTATTCGCTGCATTTCACTTTCAGGGTTTACTTCATAGAACTAACGTCTGTCTTAAGTTATTTTTATGCTATAGTTCAGGGATGGGCAACTTGTTTGGGCTCGCGGATCACAGTGTGGAAGCGGAGGGTACCGGAGGGCCGCACATTTTTAAAATGATTACATTTTTTTTATAAAAAAATAACAAATATGGTAAATAAAATAGTTACATTTTGTACTAATTTCAAATTATCTGTAGCTGCAAGCACCAAAGACGTAATGTATACGGTCCAGAATTCTAAGGGGGCCCAATGTCTGACTAATGACAAGTACGTACCCTATGTAACATCCAGCTTGGGGCCCAAAATCTGATTTTGCAAGGGGAGGGGGCTAATATTTTCCGTTACACCACTGGCACAAGATCATTTAATTTTCGAATCAGTTTAATGAGATAAAAGTACTATGTGTGTCATATTTTTCTACAATTTTTTTTTAAAATTAGGAGTGAGAATACTTATTTAAATTCGCATCACAACCTGTAAGTTTTTGTCAGCGAACTTGCATTTATATTTATTCTTGTTGATCATCATGGAATGTCGACTAAAATATAAATTCTTCATTCATGGACATTTTTCAACTAACAAAGATTTGTTATAGTAAATATCATAACATTAAACATTTTCTTTACACTGTGATGTATTTGACTTAAGCCAGTAAGTTCAATTTGTATATTCTCAGGTGCTGTATCACTATCAGCAGTAATGGGATAACAAAGCAAATTGAATTTAGGCTCAATTTTCTTAAAATCCCGAAGTTTGTGACCTCTCCACCAAACTCAGCAGATGATCTCTGATTTGAAACACTTTCAAACACTTTGTTTTCCTAATAGTGAAATACAAAAGTTGAATCTTTGATCACGCTTGGGAAAGAAATCTCATGTCAAAGCGAATTTTCTGACTGTCTTGGTAGGTCGTATAAAAATTCTTTCTGGGTCGCATGAAGTACGCAGGCCGCTAGTTGCTAAGACATACTATTTTCCATTTATCTTTTCTTTTTTCTTAATCCGAATTCAATAGGTATGCTCTCTACATTTATGTATTTCTATAAACTAAATTGTTTATGATCTGGACCAAAATTTGTGAACCTAAACAGTTAGGAAATACTTTAAATACATACAAAAATTGTCCATTTTGCGAACTTAAGTTTAAGTTAAATAAATTAAACATACAAATTATGATCTGTATTTTTTAATTTTCAAACACTATATATTTTTAAGAAATACTTGTGGGAAAGCTGAAGTATGTAAGATAAGTTTTCGAATAAAATTTTCTATTGATTAAATGGATTTTTATAATATAAAAACAATTCTTTCTCTCTCTCTCTCTCTATATATATATATATATCTGTATATCCATATATTATGTGCAAACATGTATGTGAATATGTTTTAAATTAAAGAAATTTTTTTTTCTAAAACCAAGGGCACGTACTAGATTATCTACTTATAGAAGAAATTACGTAACAAAAGGAGCAAATTCAACCATGTGTGGCGTTCGAGAAACTTATTCTATTTTAGCACAATTTTCTTCCGTGAGAAATCGTCAGATTTCAATTTAGATCATTTAGAATCAGCTCATAATCATTAGAAAATGAGTTCTTTTCTAACAAGGTACGTGGGTGTGTGTGTGTGTTGGGAGCAGAAACCTCATCACGAACTTCTTCACACCCCCATCTTTTGTTTTACTTCTTTGGACCAGTTTGAATCCACACTCAACTTACTGCATTGGCTATTACTAGGTGTGATCTCAACGTTTTATCTGTGATAAATCTCAGTTGATCTGAACTCAACATACAATACATTTAGTGCGAAACCTACTAGTTGAAATGAAATCCTTTGTGGTTCGGTTCCCTCCGTACTTTTTTGTGTCATCATTTATATATGTGTATGTATTCATATGTTAAGGAGATCTTTTAGTTGAAATCCATTGCATTTTTTGTGTAATCGTTTGTGTAGAAGTACGTTTTTTTTAAGAATCCCACTCTGTTATTTGATATTTGTTAACTATTATATGATATCTGATATATAACGCCTTTCTTTTAATGTCATCGCATCAAATCAAGTGTGTTATTGCTACTCCTACTGTAAAGATAATTCTTTTATTTTATACATCTGACCAAACGGGCAATTTTCTTGTGAGATGTTCATGATTATTTCATCTGTTTGATTCAAATATGCAACTGTATTATCAGTTTACTTGATAAGATTATTACCTTATGGGAGCTAGCTATATGGATCATATTGTTATTAAAAATAGAATGTAACTAGGATGGAATTGCTTGTGTGTAGGTTTTTTAAGATATAATAATAAGTATGGTAAGACTTTTCATGGAACTTGAAGTTTTATTTTCAAGTAACAGATTATAGAAAATGAAAGAAAAAAAATTGAAAATAACATAAATTTTTCAAAAAGTAAAATTCGCAACACTGAACAAACAAAGAGAAGAATTTAGGGGAATATCTTGCAAATTCGAAATTACTCTCAACTGAATTTCGATGATTATAGTTATGTTTTTTTTTTTTGCAACTTTTTGTATTTATATCTTAAATTTGAGAGAAGTTATCGCAAAGTCGACTTGCTTGGTGGTCAGGGTCAGAGGGTCCCCTGAACTTGAGGGTCTTGGTACATGGCACTGCCTAGCCCATTGGTAGCTACGCCACTGCTTGGTGATTAAATGGCGAATCTTGACAAGGCAAGTTCTTCATTGTCTTACTCTTGCTCTTGCATTTCCATGAGCTCATCAATTGTCAGTTCTTGATTGTGGGAAACACTGAGAAAGGGTTAGGAATAAATAACACAAAATAAGTCATTATAGCTAAGCGATAATTCCGCACGATACGTCCGCACATGTACGTTAACTAGACAGGAAGAGGAAAATCGAGTTGTGTAGCTCTCAAACAAAAGACGAATCGACGAGATTTGAAAACCGCGTAACTCTGGGTTCGCGTAAATCGAGGTATTGCTGTAATCAACTGTTGCAAATTGACGTTCATCCATCCTATTTGTTGTAACACACATTTAACTCAAAATTGTATTTTCTTTTTTACTGTGTTAAAATGCATATAAATTATCAATCATGTATATAACTTTGCTGTTCCAAGTTTGAGTCTGACAACTTGGCTACTGATTAATATTTCAGTATTTCAAATATTTTACACGCTCTTAATTAAATTTTCAGAATCAACTCATTTCGAAGATTTGATGAAGAAATATGTGTCATTAGTTGGGTGTTCTGCGGTACTGAATCACACAAAATCTACTCGATCTCTGCAATGTTCTACTATCTAAAATATTTTTATTTCTAATACCGGAAGTTAATTTTATGTTTTCTAGATGATATAGGAAAACGCGGCAGACGTCTACACTGCATTAGTATTCAATCCAATACTCTCATTCAACTGAGACGCATATGACAAAAGGAAATTATTTGCATATCGAACAAATACTCATTTGTCACGAAACAGGGGAAATAATTCAGTGAATGGGAAATAATCGCGAGAGAATGAGTTTTAATTATTAAAATGATGCATTGTTAGCAAATCAAATGTTATTTACAAAATGGAAAATTCTTCTACTAAATTACGTAATAGGGTACACATTAATGAAACGTTCGAATAAACTCAATTACATGGATTTCAATAAGCATTATTTCACCAAATAAAACAAAAGAAGACACCGACAGAAACGAAACGCATTCGTATTTACTCTCTCGATGTATTTTTTAAAAAATTATAGTTAATCTATATATTGGATCACGATAGCCTAATTCTCATGTTTTGCAACTCTTGAGATGAGTTGCGTGTCCAAGTACCGGTTCAACTAAAGAAAGTATCGGAAAGTTATATAGATGTTGCTATAAATTATCTTCAACCGTACATGAATATCATTCTGCATGCAGTGTTGACGAATTTTTTTCTGTGTTGTGTGTTATTTTCTTTGCAAGACAATTGATTCAAAATATGATATATATGTATATACATATATATTCCCATACTATATGCTCAAGAATTTCATTCAGCTTTCAATCTGTGGCGTTGGTTCCTATATAAGACACTACCTGCCACTGGACTGAAGTGATCATTTTTGCCTAGGGGTAGGGTGTGTGCTTTAGGAACGGAATGCACCAAGAACGAATCCTCCTACAAATCTAAGGGATCGGTTCTCTTAAAGAAAGCTTTCATCATTGACTCTTAAAAATAGTTAGTTATTATCATCTTTCCCCTAGACTAGGGGTGGGAAAATGGCGGCCCTCAAAGAATTTTTTTGTGGCCTGCCAAGACAGTCAGAAAAACAAATAGACAGAAAATGTTCTCTATATTTAGATCAGCATATATATGTCAGCAAAGCTCTCTTGCATGAAAATCAACAAGAGTAAATATAGATGAGAATTTCGACAAGCAATATTTCACTCCTGATTTTAAAAAACAAATGTGGAAAATTATGATAGGGTACATTTGCCTCTTTAAAATGATCCTAAACTTAAGTGTACTTTCAGCTGTCGATAGTAAATTAGCGCAAGTCTTAAATTGAAAACTTCTACTATTTTTTAAACTTATATTTTTTTCAGTTTTACATATGGTAAAAATTATACCTTTTTTGAGAAACGAAGTTAACAAATGAATGCAATTATTTTAAATAAGTGTGGCCTTCCGGTATTCGCAGCTTCCACAATGTGACTCTCAAGCCAAAGCAATTGCCCACCCCTAATACACAATGCAGCCTTATTAGATTTGAAAGACTCAAAAACACTAATCAAGCAAATTTTGTATCGTTTATAAATAGTATTCTCCATATTCGCAATTAAATTTTTAATCTCTCCATTAGTAATTGATGAATGAATATTTTTTCAAGTATTGTTTAAGGTATACGAGACTACATTCGGAACTGTGATTTTGAAAAAGCGTGCAAACGAATATTTCTTTTAAATTTTTAGTGTTACTTACATTAGAATACACGTATAAAATTGTTTTAAAGATATTACTACAACAAAAAATTATTTAAGTGCGATATTTTGGCAAAAAATGAGCATAGAATTACCTATTTTCAAAACATTCTCCTTTTATAAAAATTGCTTCGATTATATAGTAATATTTTGCTTATATATAGCTAAAACTTCTCTAGAAAGCCTGAACTAAGAACTGTGAAAAATTCATTTTAGAGTTACAACTAATTCAAGTAATTGGCATTTTTTTTTCCCGCTAAAAACCTTTCACTCTGATGTATTAAAATATGGATATAAGTTACATAGTTCAAAACTCCTAGTTCAGACTGTGTAGAATTCAATAGAAGAATTCCAATAATTTTATAAAATATTATTATTACAGAAGCATTTTTCGTAAAAGCAGAATGTTTTGAAAATAGGTAATTCTGTGTGAATTTTTTGCCAAAATATCGCATTTAAATAATTTTTTGCTGTAATAATATTCTTAAAACAATTTTATACATGTATTATAATCTAAGTGACACTAAATATTAAAATAATATACCTAAAAAATTTATTTCTTGCTCCTTTGCTTTTATACAATTTTAAGATGGGTTAGATTCAAAATGTTCTTTTGAAAGAATATGTATTACATAATTAAGTTAAAAGTATTCAATATAGCAGTATCGAATGGGTAATTCAGAAGCAATTATCATTTTTGATGCCTCAAATCATATTGAAAAATGTTGAAAGTATGATATTAAAAAAAATTAGATTGTTATTAGATTTGTTTTTTAGAATTTATTTTATACGTCCGCTTAAAAACTTTTTAAAAGTTTTTCACGCTGTGAAAACTCTGTTTTATTTTAAGGAAATGAAGATTCATAAAACCACACTCGCGATTCAACTTTATCTCACCGCCTTTTCACTGTGTCATGTCTCTTATATCACCCTTGTAAATATACTGAGACATTTATCGCTCCCACAAATTAATAATTCCCACTTTGAAAACCTGGGACCAAATTCATGTATGACATTAACTCTTTGTCACATATCTACTGCTTTTCTTGTCAGATTTTATTTCATAAATCACACGACAACCCGCTTATTGCTGAAATGGATAAAGCTTTTTATTTATTAAAAAATAGACGACCGACATGAATTTTTTAATCCCGTCTGCAATAAAAGTACCGATAAAATTTCTGAAATTTGCTGAAATCTGAAGACACATTTGTATGAATGCTTTAACAAAGATACTTCAAAACGACAGAAACATTAAGAGAAAAAGTGTAGTTTGTTAATTATATCAGTATCAATATTTTATTATAGGTTCGTATAATATCACATCTCCCCCCTCCCCCCATTTTTTTTACTTTTATAGACTTTTTTCCCCCCAAATTTTTGTTACATTACAAATATGGTTTGTCTAGTATTATTAAAGAATTTGGCAGAAAGAAATATTTGTCTCTTACATTAGAATACCCCAAACGTGTTCAATGGTATTTTAGTGCATTAAGTTCTGCAAGAAAAAAAAAAGGCAGCACATATCTATTCACGTCAAAATCTCACGGATCTTCGTTTATAGACGGAGATATTATGATTCAGCCGAACCATATTGATTTTCTACACAATATTGCATTTCAACGTGGCTTGAATGGATTTATAGCTACTAGTAGGCACTACATATAAGCTTATTGTTTGAGCAATATATAATTGTGCTGGACAAATAACAAAATTATTTTTTTTAGATTTCACCATTTTGTTTCACTAATACGTATATATTATAGTTAATGAACTAGAGAATTTACAGACCCATTTTATGTAAATAATACATTTTCGCTGTTTGTTTCTTATACAACATGTGTGACTAAAAACATAACATTTTTTTCTGAAAATTATTTTTAAATAATCGAATTATTTTATATATTTAACCAAGATACTAAATTGAGATTTTTTTTCTTACTGGATTTTGGAGAATAATAATAATAGGTTAATGATTGGTAAACGCAGTGAAGCAGTAAAATTATTCATTTTGGATCTACGCGATAAAACATCAATTGGAATAAAATATTTATCATTTGAGGAGATGAGATTATATCTTAAAAATGATACAGTGTTGTCTTCGCGATATTTGGCTGAAGAAGCATGAAGACAAAACATGTACATTTTAAACCAAGTCCAAAAATTTCGAAATAAATAGATGATTTTCTTTGAGTTTCTAATTTTTAATTACATTAAAGTCACGAAATCTAAAGCGCTATTTCAATTACCGATTTGTATAATTATTGAAATTTATGTGTATCTTGAAATTCAAGAAACGATTGAAAATATAATTATCTAGACTTAAAGACAATTATCAAGTGTTCAACGTTTTTATCTTTTTTAGCATTTCTCTCTCTCTTCTCCGCATTTTATTTCTATTCTCTTCATTCTTAATTTGTATTTTTTCTTCCCATGAAATAAAAGGAGTCCAAACAATTTTAATTCTATTTATATTTCTTGTTGTTATTTTGTATGCTTTATTGGCAAAATAATTTTAATAATGCAATCAATTATAGCATTTTATTTATTTTATTCTTTAATTATTGTTTCCACTTCATACAAAATTTGTAGATAAAACTATTGCGGGAGAGAGCTGAATATATTCCATACTTAAATTTTTTGTCTATATGTTCCGTTAATTATCATTATAGAATAAATTTAAAAATTCAGATTAGTTATACTCTGAGACATAAAACTAGATGCGTTATCCAGTTGCTGCAAAAATGGTTAGATATTGCGATAATGTTTCGAAAAAGAAATAATAAAGATTCCAGAATAGATCTTTATTATTTGATATATTATTGATTTTTAATTTAGTTTAATTGTTAAAGGTGAAGAGTCTAAAAGCCTTATCCATTTCTGCATGCAAGCGGGATTGCATGCATACAAGATGTCATTCAGAGTGGTCTGGAGTGATAAAGTTCTCAGATGGTGTGCTGTAATATTTTTTTGCAAATGATCTCCAATTTTTAGACTTTCTTTGTTGTTTTCTGAAATGGCTGTGCGCGTGCTTTTTCATCCTGTGTATGAGTTGGCTCTCTATGAGAGAAATCAGTCAATCTAGAAAATTAATAAACTTAAAAACAACGAACTTAAAAACAATTCATAATGGAACATGTCATGCGCACCCGGAAATGTGCAGGATAGCCAGTGGGGCAACGAAGAATATTAGGGCATCCCTGCAAAGTCAGGTTTTGGACCCCAAGTCAGATTACAAAGGTTTACAAAACCATACGTACTTGCCGTCAGTCAAGTTTGGGAACCCCTAGAATCCTGGGCCCCCTGCAATGCTGAGGTGTACGTTACGCCCTTGAGAATAGCGCAGGAGTAAAGGAAATAAATATAATGGCTGTAGACTTATGTCTACATACCACTGATTCGTGCTTTTAGTAGAGTTATTCGAATAACTATACCAGGGGTATAGACATTAAGTCGATCGCAATCGACCGGTGGACCGCCAAGATATTTTAGAGTGACCGCCAGAAGATTAGCAGTAATTATATACCGAAATATTCAAGACTGGCTGACAGTATGCAGACTAACTCTTCTACTGACTTTTTTCCAAGAACTAACTTAAGTTGAAATTTTTTAATTTTTTAATGTATTTTGAATTGTTTTTATATTTGTGATTGTTATTATGTTTGTATCTTGCGTTTTGCTTTAAACGCCTTCTCAAGAGTATAATATTTGTGTTTTATTGTAATTATGTATGTAAGTACATATTCCGTATTTGTTATTAAATTATGACAAATATTATAGACCTCATTCGGAGTTCACCACACCTACGAGTGAGTGGACCGCAACACGTTGAAAAAATTATACGTATACCTGGAGAAGTTTATCCACCCCCTGACTGAGGGAGCGACTCAGGAGACTAAAGGAAACAATTTTTAGATGAAACAATAGCCTTGACCATACACCCTTGTGTGGGCTTGTTTTGTGTTCGAAAATACGAATGGCTCGAATATTTTGAAGATTGCCTGACAAAAATAGAAGTCTTGCTATGATTTTTTTAAAAAAAAATACATATTTATCTTGTATTTAATTGAGAATCTGGGCAATTCAATTTCACAGTTTACTCCGTACAGTGGCGTTATCTCCTTAAGAATACTTTCTGTGTGGAAAGCATTTCAGTTTTTCTAGCTTACGTTTACCATCAATTCATTTTTATTTTAGTTTCTTTTATTAATTGTTTCATTTTCTTTTCCAACCCTATCATCAAATTTTAACTAAAAATAAAATTAGAAAAAATTATAAATAACGAAAAATAAATAATTTTGAAAATCAAGTTTGCTCCCAGCTTTATGTTAATTATCACTTGTGATGTTGCATCATATGATATAAAAAAATCCAATGTTACAAGAAAGAAAGCTATTTCGTAAGAAGAAATATATTTCATCATTGCATTCGTAATAAAAATGTTATTTGAATGGAATAATTTGTTAACTGAATAATAAATAAAATTCAATGACCTATAAAATGCCCATACATCAAATGTAGGTCACAAAGGAAAAGCCTAATCTTAAACACCCTCATCACTATTTAATTGTTTGCAGTATAAAATATATATATTAATATTTTGGTATTTTTTTTTTTAAAAAAAGGGAAATTAAAGAGACACATCCTAACTTTTCCCCTTTCATTTCATTCACTGCCATATTTCTTGCCGAAAGTAGGTCAGTCAGTTGTCAAGCGATATGCTCTAAAAGCGCTCGAGTTGTAATGTCCCTACCGATGTGTCTTCTTCAAGATGAATAACGTAATACGAGACAAAAAGTCTGTTTCATAATTCATGTCTACGACTCTTTTACTGTTACTTAGATAGATCAAATCAATGTAGCTACGCTTTTTTGTGTTTTTTATCTAAAAATCAGATGTAGATCAGATGTATATTTCTTCTTTCTGTGTTTCATTTTAGTCTGTGTAAAATTCACAGGCATTTTTATTCGAATTTTCCCTTTCCATTTTAAATTGATTAAGTATTATTTCCAGTTTTAGTTAAGAATGTATTCTTTGCAAGAACTGTTAATGTAATATTCTTGTTTTAAAAAAAAGAGTTTTCTTTATTTAAAAAAAATAACATTTCCTTTAAGACTTTGTATAGAATGAAGTATGACTCTTTAAGAAATACTTTTTCATTTATTGATTGGTGTATTACATTAAATTACATGCAAATAGAAGTGAGTGTACATTACGCCAATGTATTCCTTAAAATACAAAACGCGTCAAGCAATTTTTTAATTAATTAATATAATTGCATGAAAGTTCAGACATATTTATATATTTTTGAACCTTTTCGATTTCCGGCTTTTCCTTTAAAATTCTAATAAAGGCATGTAATTTATAACGGATAATTTGCAATTACTGTGTTAAATTCTGTACAATTGCTAAACGTAAAAAATATTTTATTCTAAAATGTTTTTTATAAAAAAAAATTATGATGCTTTTTTTTTTTTGCAGTATTGTACATTTTTAAAAAGTAAATGCGAAAAATACTATTACTTGATTTAAGTTTTAAAAGTAAGAGTGTAATTTTTAAATTTTATTTTTTAGAAATAGTTATGTGAAATGAGAGCATTCGAGTTAAAAAAAAGTGCTTTCATCCTTCTTTATATTCAAATCAAATTCATGTTCCTCATTTACGAGCGAAATTAAATGTTAAAATTTTACTTCTGTGAAATAAGGAATCCTGTCTTATATGCATACAACATAACGTTTATTTAATAATTTCCTATTCATTTTATCGTGAAATCATTTTAAATGAAGTAAAACAATTTGAAGATATTGTTTTTATCTATTAATAACATGTTTATGGAACAATTACTGAAAATAAATAAAATAGTAATAAATTTTCGATGAAAAAAATTTAATTTTGTAATGTAGAACTTTCACCAACCATTTAAATTAAATGGATTATCAATGAAATATTAAATTAATACCAAGTGAACTTGGGTGAATTTTTGTATAATTAATGCATTTCAAACATGTGTGTTGTCACGCATGTATGTATCTCATTTTTCCTACCATTCATTCTCTGTTTTTAGTCATTAGTCCATTGGTTTGCTACAATAAAATAGTTTAACTTATAGATTTAAAAATATCGAGAATTTTTCTCAACTTTGACCAGGACTTGTACAAGGTGGGTGTTTCTGTATTAATTTAGTTTTCAGACATATTTATTACCTAAAAAAATGTTCCATTTGTAAAAATTACAATGAAAAAAAAAACGTAATTATTTGGAGTTGCACATTTCCCTGGGAACGATTGCATGAAATAACGTAAATATTTATTCCATAAAAAAAACTTAATTAGAATAAGAAAAAAAAACTTTTTTTAAGTAAAGAAAAAATTAGCTGCAAAATGTTTATTGGCTCACATAGATGTCAATTGCGCGATGTCATTATGAATTTTATGAAATAATAGCCACGTATTTTTTCATTAAAGAAAATTTACTTAGCTTTCAATTGTAACAATTTTAAAATTAGATAAATATATTGTTCTTTTCTTTCAGATTTTTAGAAATTTACTATCGCAAAGTCGTCTTTTAAAAATTTGTTAAAATACTCAAAAACTGTAAAAAAAAGTATACCTTTTCAATTAAAAGCGCATATAATTTCTTGATGATTTAAATTTCTTTCAACTTTCTCCAAAATAAAGATGAAGTGTTTTTTTTTTCTTTTTCGTAGGCTTATCTAGGCTTTTAGGAATTAATCATTGAATACGCCTATGAAATTTTCACATTGCACTGTTAAGTAATAATAAGAAGTATTGGCACCAACCCCCATAGCTTGTGTTGTTTGAAAATTCTCGTGAAAAATACTGATTGTAGGCATGTTTCAGGTGGAATTTCCAAGGAAAATTGACTTATATTACAGAGAATGCATGCACATAAAAGGGATAAAACCGGAAAAACTCCTTCGTTGCTAGCTGGATAATCAACTGAAGCATGTGTCCATCAGTCTATTATTCTAATTGATGTTAGTAGGAGAACATGCAAGTTTTTTTACCCCATGAAAAACAGGTTTCTTACCTTTCTCGGATTTAATATCTGTGTTGGTTTTTGGTTTGAGTATGGTTATTTGTATTATAAATTTTAAGAAGAATAGAGTTTTGTTTCATGTGGATTCTTATGGTCATGTAACCCTTTTCAGGCATAAAGGATTCGGCGAAAATGATTTTAGTTTCTGCTGATAATCTTCCGTGAAAGACTTTTTTTGTGGTTTTATTCTGTTGAATCATTTTGTCAAGAAATATTTCTTTATCTTACTCTCTTAGTAAGAGAGCCAAATGTGTGTGTGTCTGTGCATTGATTGATCAAACTGTGTATTGATTTAAAGCTAATTTTCTATGAAAATAAACTTTTTAAAACATTTTCTTATTTATTATCAAATACATTTCATTTTACATCGTGCTGTTTTTACAAGTTTTTCTTCAAAAAAATACTCCAGATATTCCATCAAAAATCAGGTGCTAGAAAACGTGAACTGCTTCACCTCATACTCTCCCCCAGATTTTTATTTTCAAGCAATGTGGTTGAAATTTTGAGAATCAGATATTAGTTAAGTGCTTGAAAGAGTGAATGATCCCAATGGTTTTTTGCATTTGTATCTAAAAAAGAACATAATTTTTAATCTAATAGGTTATAAAGTTGAAGCAAAATAATTTTATCTCAAAATTAATTTAACTGCTAATTTTTTTAAATGTACAGCATCATATAACATCGTCAAGAACACATTAAGTGAGAACTCGAACTCATGACTCACCAGCTACGAGTCCATGACCTTGATCACAAGGCTACCGGGGCCACCAATATTGCCTCAAATAAGACTTGTACAGTAAGTGTAAAAACATGTAATACTTTCTCAAAAACATGAAAAACATTGTTTGAATTCAAATGATCTCTGTATAAAAAGGTTGAAAAGTTTATTTATTTTGTAGAACATAAAGCTTTAAAATATTTTAATTAACATTACAAAATCAATGAATAGATAACTGAAAGGTGCATGCACACACACACACAGAATATCATTTTTTCATCAATAAACACACATCGGGCGATTACCAAACATTAATTGGAGTAACTTTTTGTGGGAACTAATCTCTTTTTTTACTATTAAGTCTTCCATTCTGTAAGAGCAAATTTTACTGCAAGATCCGAATTATATTCGTATGCCGTACTAATGTCTGCAGTTTTAAGAACAAGATAAAATAAACCCATTTATTTATTTGAGTAAAGAAACGAAGCTTTTGACCGTTGGTTCTTCTTTACATTTGGCTTAACGAATCTCTCCGATAATTCCACTTAAAATATTTCAAACAGTCGTCAGTAATCGAGGAAGTTGAATAATTACAGATAATATCTTCCATGAATACGATTCTTTAATTAACTCATTTATCATGGAGAAAACTCGAAACTGTGCTGACATTCTCGACACACTATTATTTTGAGCCAGAAGCTTGAATGCATTTTTAGAGAATTAATAACTAATTTAATTTAAGATTAGGTACGTAATGAGCGTGAAGGATGAAAAATTTGTGATTTTTCTAATTATCTGTTGATACTGTGCTAATTTGAAAAAGAAATGAAATGCTTAAGTATTTGAACTCACTTTCAGTTCATTTGACTTTATTTAAATGCTAATTAACGAAGTTCTTGGCCCTGACAAATATACATATACATTGTTATTCCCAGGATTTAAACGTATTTTAAATCTATATAGTGTAAATAGTATTATTTACTAGTTTACAGGTCTTAATTATGCTACCTAATGGAAAAAAGGCATGTCCAATTAATTTATTAAAAATCTTTTGAAGATACTGTTTTTAAATCATATTTTTAATTTTAGGGAAATTCTTAAGGATCATTTTTAAAACAACATTTGGTATTATTTTCAAAACTTTTTCAAACTCTTACATTGTAATTACAGATGCTAGTAAATGGAATGCAATTTCAATTTTACCTTCGAATTCATAATATATGCAAATATATTATATGTATATATATACAAAGAGAGAGACAAAATTTGTATCATTTGCATTTATTAATCATTTTGACATTTTAAAAATATATTTGAGAAATGTCACTTCCCTCTTAGCTTAATTATTTTATATAATTTAATCAAATCCAAGATATAGTGAATAATTGTATCAGTAGCGTTGTATTGTATTGATAGTGTCACTTCTCTTTAGCTTAATTATTTTATATAACTTAATTAAATCCCATATATAGTGAATAATTGTAGCAGTGGCGTTGTATTGTATTGATGATGTCACTTCTCTGTTAGCTTAATTATTTTATATAACTAAATTAAATCCCATATATAGTGAATAATTGTAGCAGTGGCGTTGCATTGTATTGATAATGCCACTTCTCTCTTAGCTTAATAATTTTATATAGCTTAATTAAATCCCAGATTAGTGAATAATTGTAGGAGTGGCGTTGTATTGTATTGATGATGTCACTTCTCTCTTAGCTTAATAATTTTATATAACTTAATTAAATCCCAGATATAGCGAATAATTGTAGCAGTGGCGTAACGGAGAATATTTTGGCCCTCCTGCAAAGTCAGGTTTTGCCTTTAATATTTTATAAATTGGTTAAATACGAACTCGGTGTCTGTCAGGCTTTGAGCTTCCATACGATATGGGGGGGTGTACGTTACGCCACTGAATTGTAATAATTTGTTTTCTAATTTTTTAAATTATTATTTTATTTATTTATTTTGTAAAATCGTAATAGTTTGAAGTTTGTGATTCGTTGCCTGTTATTAAATTTGCTGTTTTTGAGGTTATTACGTTCTATTTTCTACTTCGCTCAGAGTTTGAAGTAATGGAATTTTCGTTGGTATGGTATTTCGAGTTATTTTTCTTTTAAATAGTCAAGTTTACAACCTTTATATGGTGATTGGTGATTATGAAGTAAAACGAAGAATAAAGCAATTATAAAACAAAAATTGAACAATGTTTTTTAGTTAACAAAATAGATTATTCTTTCATTCCAGAACGTGTTTTATTGAACCTCTTAATATTTCAGTGGGTTTTTAGTCACATTAATTTGTGCGAAATTGCTTTTTTAGTATATTTTGAAATTTGAATTTATTATATTTTTATTTGTAACAAATTGATTAATATTTTGCTTTAATTGCTTTAAAGCAGTTTTATTTTTTATTATGAATCTTGCTTTTCAATCGTTTGAATTTCTTTTAATTGTACAATATTTTAAATTCTAACGTTTTTCATTCAAATTTAAATTTAGGGTTCTCAATTACTAGCTTAATTTTCAAAACCATTATCAATATTATCTTTTGATAACTAACAATCATCAAAAGATAATGGTGATCAATTTATTAATAAAAGCGATTAATATTTATACATTAAATCTCGATAATTAGATAAATAATTATACAGTGAAAAAAATTCTCCAAATCTATTATAGCTTTTTTGTGGTGACATTACAATTTTTGCATATTAAAAACATAGCTATTTTTACATAGTGTTGTTGCTTCTGATGTCACCTCATGAACGGTATAGTCAAATTAAAGCCCACAAAATTCGTCGGGCAAGGAGCTAATTTTAAGTCCGTCGTAAGCCGCAGCTTAGAGCAGCTAGATACAGGTGACAGTACGATTTAGCTTTTTGTTCAGTACTTTTGACCTTAATTTTTATAAACTGTCAAAAAATTAAATATGAAAAATTGTGTAACTCGTTCAATTAATTGAACTATTTGAAGGATATTGTTTGTTTATTAATGATACGTATTCTCATTAAGATCTGATTTGATTGCAATTTGAAGCTACATGAGAGCTAGTGGTGTTGTACTTCGTCCATTTGTAGCATGATTGAATGACGAGGACGATATTTGTGCAGGCACCCTTCTCTAAACTTTCACATCAAGCCAACGTGAAGACTTTGAGTGTCAGATAAAACATGCACCGTCCTCTATACGACCCCTCATTAAAAAAGAATTTTTTTCTAACAACTTTAAAAATACATAAATTTACATTCATAATTGAAAGTACAAAATTTAGCAGATTTATTAAATCTTATATTTCCAGCAATGGCTCACACAAGGGGGTAGGGGAGATGTTTCCGGGTCCAGACCCCCTCCCATAGCCCTAATTTTTTTTTAAACCTATGTGTGAAAAAGTACGTAAAATTTAATTATTTGTTACGAATAATAAATTTTATTAATTAATGCTAATTGTTTGTTCAATAATTCATTGATTTTTTTTTTTTGTTCCCGAAAATCGTCAAAATCAAAATATGTTGGACAGCGTATTGGAGCATGATACGAGAAGGGTGTACTTTCGACCCTGCCCCCTCCCCCTTGAAAAATTCTTGTGTGTGTGCGCGCGCCACTGATTTCCAGTATTCTAAATAAACAAGCATTGTTTTGAATGCAAAAATCATAAAATTATTTGTCCTTGATTTTTTTAAATCGGTAAACAATCCTTTAAAATGGTAAACATTCCTCATGACAAGTTTCTGTTCGCATCTCTGTCTGTTAGATTTTTCATGAATAAAAGAGCAATATTATTTAGATTTTTTATGCAAAGAAATCTTCCTTTTCGACCTCTTGCAATTCTTGTTGGTGTGTTATTAATACTTTGGAAATTATGGTCTTGAAACGATTAATAAATTAATCTGTTTACTGTTATGAACTGTAAACTGATCTTTCAGCTGGGCTGAATGGTTTTCAAATCTCAGGAGATAAATGAGATGTTTACGTAAGCCAAAGTTTTTTTTTCTTCTTCCTCTTTTAAACGGAAATGACATATTAATGTATCTTCAAAAACAACTTCAGAATTTACGACAAGAATCTAATGAGCTATCTCACTTTGAAGAAGCCTGTTAATGACATCAAAACTATTTTTATTTCGTGCACTCTCAATAATTCTTTGCAAGATGCATTCAAAATCTTGCGTGGATCTTAATTAAATATTTTGGATTCATAGTGTGGACTCAAAAGTAGAGGGATACCCCTCTCCCCCCCCAAAAAAATATGCTCAGTGTTAAAGTATGAGCTGCTGCTTGTATTAATTTTTGTTTTAGGAATAGGTTTTCAAAAATGTGACCATTAGGCAAGATTTAAATGGATTTGATCCTTATTTTATAAACATGTACATATATCCTTCAGCTGAATAAATATTATAAAGATTCTGACATCAGTAGTCTAATGGTCATGGTTGCGAGCCCGTGGCCAGCGTGTCATCAGTTCGAGCCCTAGTGCAACTGAAGACCCTCCGTGCAGAGGAGGCTGCTGCACGTTAAATCTGTCGTGGTTTCAAGTAATTTATATGTCATAAGTGAGCGGTAACCTAGTGGTTATGGTCAGGAGCAAGTTGGCGAGGTGTAATGAGTTTAAGCCTTGGTTCCCGCCGAACACCCATCGTGTAGAGGGGATGATGCACGTTGAATCTCGAGGCTCAAAGTCATCACGTTGGATAGAGGGAATCCTGGTTCAGGGGTCGTCCTCGTCACTTTGTGGAGGCCCTAGTGTTGCTTTATAGTACGACGTTAATAAACGGTCATACAATATAAGGAGTTCTTTGGGTTAAAAACTACACAAACGGATTGAATTGAGAAAAAAACATGAGGTCCATTAGCTTATGCCAGTTATAGCGAACCTTTATAGATCAATGTGCCATTTTTTGTGCCAATGTTTAATAAGGTATAGACGTGCCGTCAAATAATTATGACTTTTGATTATTGGGAGGGGAAAAAACTAAATACTAACAACTCAAAACTCTTTATTTACTACGAAAAAATAAATTTTGCACTGTATAGTAATAAATGTTTTAATTATGCGTGTAATTCAAATTACATTCCATTAGTGTGACTTCTGTTGTGTTGCTGATTAGATGATAAATAACATATTAGAAATGTAAGATGTTACTTTTAGCAGAATGCATGCTGAATAGGAATCATCTGCCAAACGGTTTCGAAGCGAGTCTTTAATGTTATTCATCTCTGAAAATAATGAACTTGTAAGTATAGGTAAATGAAAATCAGTGGCGTAACGTAAACCCCCGCAACCCTCGCATTGCGGGGGGCCCAGGTGATCTAGGGGGGAGGCAAAGCCTGACTGAAGCAGAGTACGTATTTGGGCTTGGGGCCCAAAACCTGACTTTGCAGGGGGGGCTAAGTATTATTCGTTACGCCACTGATGAAAATATAGTTAAATGGCATGAGGCAGCTTCTTAAAACAGTTAAATGTGCCTTGAATCCGTTTTCCAGTCGATGTTCTACATGCAACTACTCCTGAACATAAAACACACGGCGTTTTGTCGTCTTTACTAATCATGCCGTATCTCTCGGTCTACCAAGTTCGAAATTCTCTGTTACACTAACTATCTTGCACTTTTTTTGCTGAACTATCCATGTTAAATAACGATTAGAAATCGTAAATATACCACAAATAAACTTTAAAATACAGTAGTGTCAACGAAATTTACTATGACATGCGTATACTTCGCATCATTAGCATTTGCATTCCACGACGTAACTGAGTCAACAACAAACGAGTGTGCACCGCACCCAGAACCAATCACGCACGTTTGATTGTAATACTTCATTGTGAACTTTGTTATTCTGAACGAAAATGCAAACCGTTTTGATCGGTGACGTGCCCAAAATATTGTGTCGCATACCATCAGTGGCACGCATGCCATTGGTTCGCCATCCCTGGTTTATGCAATGCCGTTTCTTTTTTTTCTTCTTATATTAGAAAGTGTATTAGGATGTATATAAGGCGTATAAACGATAGAACACGAGGAACAAGGAGGACACCTAAACTGTTGTCTAAGTCCCCCTGATTTTTAGACTCAAATTAGGATCATCACTTCATTCTTGCCTGAAATAATCCTTTAGCTCTCACCGCAACCTATTTCAGCAACCCAAACAAAGAAAACGAGAAAAATCTATTGATGACTCATCGATCCCACTCTATCGTATTTGCCGAATTACATGTTCCTAAGTTTTAGTGTACCTTTCATCGCGCGCGTGGTTCTTCTTCAAACTGGAAATTAATTAATCGTTAATGATGTTTCTATAACATTTCATCTGTTCTTGATGGCAGTTATTCTAGTAGATTGTTGCGACACATATATTACCTTTAAATATATGGCTTCGGTTTAAAATACTTCCTGCAGATGTACTTCATATGTTTCTCATTTATTTATCATTCGTCATCCAGTCTTCACGCTGTCTGTGCATATCGATGATTCCAAAGTTGTTTTGGTAATGAAAAATGAATCACATTTCAACAAGGAACTAATTATACTTTCAGCACAGGATTGCATTTTCAGTAGTAACGCCATCAAATGACAGTTGAAGCATTAATATCATCTATTTTGCACGTACTATCGTTATAATTGTCTTGATTAATAGGGTTGCGTAGCTACTGATTAATTTATTATTGAACATGAGGCGTTATATTGGCAAAATATGTGACACGTTTTTAGTACGTTGCGAAAATTTTCTTTTCAATAATAAGATGTTATTAATTTTTGTAAATGTTTATGTAAGTTTTATTTTACATTCATAGATTTTATTTATTTTTTTTAACGTTTCTCTCCTTTAAATTTTTTTGCTTCGAAACATTGAGTCGTTTTCGTTAAGGAAGCATTCGAATTTATCAGAATAAGCAGGTTTTAAATTGGTTGATTGCTGTGAAAAAGGGCAGGAAATAGCTAAAAAATAATAATTTATTTTCTTAATTAAATGTTAAGTTATTGCAATTAATTGAATTATCAAAATTGCCTTTAAATGCTAAGGAAGCAGATAAAATCATATGAAAGGAAATTCTTTGAAGATCTTAGACATCAGCAACAGTTCAACAATTACTTGACAAAATTTGAATAATTAGTCACTGTTTCTACCAATTTCTTGCTTTTTAGATTTATGCCGGCTAGGTGGCGTAGTTGGTTAGGCTCTGGCCTTGTACGCACAAGTTTGCGGGTTCGACACCAGCCAAAGTTGGTGGATTTTCATGATGCAAAATATCAACAACGTTATGTCGAATGATTACGTGACATGTTAAAGATCCCTAGAGTTCCTGTTTGACCTGAGTGCCCACAGCAAAATTAAATCCCAAGAACAATTTCACATCGTCAGAGCTCAGGCAACTCCCTCTACGGAGGAAACTGGGCTTCAAAATTACTTGCGGTGATTGGTTTTCCACTTATATGGTGCCGCACTAAAAAGTGATACCAGCTCCGGGTAATGTGCTAAGTCTACAATGGTAAAAATACCAATGCGCAGTCCCATTTCTAAGAAAGAAAAAAAAAGATTTCCAAAAATATATGTTTAATGCATCAATAATTTATATTTAAATGAGCTTAATTTTTGTAAATTCTGTATTAATATACTCAACATTTTTGGAGAATTTTTTTTCAATGTTTTGCAAAAGTATACATGGTATTACACATAAATACAAACACTCATATGCAAACTTTTTTACGTTATGTATTTTAATGCATAGCCGTTTGCAACTCTTCGACGGTGTTTTTCTTTTAATCAGATGCAATAAAAATTAATGGGAACTATTTTTAAAATTATTTTTATCATTCAGTCATCAAATGATATATTTCTCAGCAAATATATATTCTTGCTCTTTTTTTTTTTATTTAGAATGTTCTATTTGCAGGGAGAAAGAGAATGAACACATGTCCCTTTGGATTTCACATATGCATTATTTAAACTGATACTAGTATTCACATAAATACAATATATATATCTTACGCCATCATTTTTATTGGAAAACCCAAATAATAATGTTTGAAAAATGAAATAAATATCGTTAGTTTAGGCAAAAGGAGGATGAGAGCTTATGTGTATGAAATATATATCAGATATCTAGTAAAACTGAATAAGATATACTCTTTGAACATGGATTTATATAGAGTTATTTAGATGACTCTGAAAGTTTTTCATTTCCTATATGTATTCCGTTTTAGAATAATTTCGTTGAATAATAATTTGATCTTTCTATCCGTTGAAGATTCGTCTGAGCTCTTTCTAGCTGCTTAATACTTTACTTAATCGGAAACTGTAAAATAATTCTTGAGTTTTTGCTTTGAAAGAATCCATTTTTTTTATAACAAACAGATTTAAAATTTCTTAAATGGTAAATGGTACATATTGAACTACAAAATACGCCTAGATAAAGTTTTAGCATGTTTTACGCATACATGTGTGCTTACTACTGAAAATGCAATTATTACTGCAGTGTATCGTAATTTGAATTCCTTATATTATAAATATAAATTAATTGCATAAGCTTTTAATAAAATATTTTATAATTTTAATCTTGCATCTAACAGCAAGAACGATTTTTTTGTTTCTTTCTTTTCCTTTCAGAAACTCATATTATCTCAAATGAAGATTTTGTGATAACAGTTAGATTTCATTGAAACACAAATAAAACTGTGGTGAAATTGGAGTCCCAGCTTAACTAATTATGTGAATTATGGCTTCAAATTATGAGTTCCGTTCCCTTGTAACGTTCTGAGACATATTTAAGGGACGTCTTATATAAATATGCGTGCACATTTTGATTTTTTTTTTCAATTTCTACTATTAATATTAACTCTCCTTGTATATATTTATTTATATATCTTGTTCAAATTTCAATCGTTATTAAAATACTTTCTATTCATCTAATCAAGTTCAAATAAATTTTTTAAAACTTTTAGTGGATGGCACTTGATGTCAGTACAGTTTTTCAAATGTTAATTCATTGATTACCGGTTTTTGACTCCAACTTAGATTCGTCTCCATTGTTGTAACAATGTAACTGTTAAAAGAATGACAAAAGTTGACGTCGAAAACCGGTTTTTCAGCCAAACTAGCCAAACCGGGTGGGCATTGTTACAACAATACTGACAAATCATGCTCTTTTTGCAATTCCTACTATTAGTTCATTCTCTCCTTACACACACACACATATATATATCTTGTTCAAAATTTCAATCATTCACAAAAAACTTTCTATTCATTCATTCAAAGTAGGAATTGAATTAAAATATCTTTTTTTGTATTGCTTGTTTCTTTTTTCAACTTTTAAGCATTTTCTTGTAACTAAAATAACAGTAAAGAGTAATAATTTCTCAATATTACGTTGCATTTATATATTATCAGCTCACAAAATAAAGGTCTATATTCATTCTTATAAAATATATTTTACAAAAAGTTGATCATGAGCAAAATTTGTGAGGGATGAAAATTTGGTTTACCGATGTAGTTGAGCAATTGAATGAAATTCAAAAGAATTCTGTTATTAACTAAATCGACATGTTTTTCACCCGTATTTACATATATTTATTGTTAGATAGTATGTCATTTAATTTACATTTTGATTAAAATATGCTTAATTTAATATTTAAAAATTTCTGCATTCATTTAAATATTTTATTAATTATTAATTCAGGATGATAATTTCGTAGAAATTACGCTTCACAAATGTAAAAAAAAAAAATAATTTTGTGCAAAGAATTATGAAAAAGCTATTTTTACTTCATAAGTTCAAAATATCATTTAATAAGTTCAGTGAAATTTTATCCGTTAGAAAAAAATAAATTTACTTACTTAAGTGAGTTTGGAAGGAAAGCTTTTCGATTTTTTTAAAATTAATGCTAACATATATGTCAGATGTCAGTTATTATGAAATCTAATTTTATCCCCCTGAAAGATTACTGACATGGTATTCATACAAAATTGAATGAAAGGTTGCTTTATTCTCGAGAATAATGATATAACTGTAAAATCGTGCAACGTGAAAGCTAGAATTTTGATTTATCAATTCATCTATAAGTCAAAGGTTATAGTAAAAAAACAGCGTAATTTTTTCCATCCCTCACAGTTTTTTAAAAGATAGATAGAAATAGATTGGTAAACAACTACTTTTAAACAGTGATTTCCTATTAATTAATATTTTCCTTATATTTACTTCTTTAAACTTTTAAGTATACTTTTAATTTAACTGTCATTAATCAAATCGATCTCTTTAATGTTTTCTTCAGATCTAAGTTGTTTTTTTACTTTAGCATTGAAACATAATGATCTATCGAGTTGATCATCTGATGATAACTGAGAAATTCGTTATTTTAAATCGCTGTGAAGTGATAAATAGAACCTAAAATAATATCTTGTTCTTATTATTCACATGAACATTCGGGATTCTAAGCCCTGCTATCAGTTTATCCATAAAATAGTGGCTGGACCAGACTGATTATCAGTGACACAATAATGAATATAAAATGCTTGCAACAGTTTTATACTTCATTAATTTTAATAATTTTGTACCTACATTTATCAACAAGGTTCGCTTATGATTGTGAAATTGTTTTATAAAAAAAATTCGATAATTTCTTGTTTAACTGTTCTGCTACGTTTGAAAAAAAAAATTACTGAAGAACGCGTGCGTATTGTTGGTTTTTTTCAGGGCCACGAAGGAACTAAACCGAAAACTAATACCGGTTTCTACCGGTTCGCTAGATTTTAAGTCCTTTGTTACTGTAACCAACTTATCAATATTTTCTAATTTGACATCAAGCATATAAATATCATCATTACATGTACATTGAATCTCGATTTCCTGTTTTGATGTTCACTAGCAATTTTCTGTTTCAGTTTCGCTTGAAACCATTTGTAAAAGGCAGATTTAATTCAGTTGAATTATGATGAATACACGATGATTTTTTTGAGATAAATATAAACTTAAGTTATATATTTTTCGCATATCAGCATGCGATTATCCACTAATGTTTGCATATGCTGTTTAGATATACAAACAAGAATAAGGATTTTGTTTGACAAATGCGATTTTGATAATGGATAACAATGCTCGCCGTTATCTGCTCACCGCTCGTATCGTACAGACTCGCTAATTGTATCAATTCACATAATGTACATTTAAAAAAAAATAAAAGCTTCTAAATTTTGATAGAATTGCATTTTTTGTTATATTTTTACTGTACATAAAGAAAAATTATCCATTCAAAGCTGAACAGAAAACCGTTATTTTTGGCGGAACGAAAACCGGAATTGAACCGATATATATTTTTTTAGTTGAACCGAAACGAAAAAAAATACTGTTCGAAGCCCTGATTTTTTTTAACAATAAGTCGGAATTTTTAAAAATTAAACTTAAACACGATTTGTGATTTTTATAATTATTGTGTAATTACAAATTTTGCGTATTGTTTTATTATTTAAATTTATTAATTACTTTTCAAAGATACATTGTACACCTATAAGGTAATATGATTAAAAGAAATACCATCTCTTTGCAAAAAGAAAAACTTTTTAATAATAAATTTATCGTCGCTGGAATATTTAGCTCTGAATTTGAATATAAGATTTGTAAACCCATTGAGATTTCTTCATTTTGAATTTTTCTGAATTATTATTCTCTGAATGATGAATATTTCTTATGTTTATTTTTGTGTAAATTAATTTTTATTACTCTTATTTTCAGAGAAAATTCCTCATTTTAATTTTACAATTATTAACTTAAATAGAATTGTTAATGTAGGAATGAAAATTTTTGCTTTAGACTAACATACTCCTTAGCTATAAAGATGATAAATATATAGACAATTCAGTTTCTTTGAGGACCTTCTTTTTGTATTAAAGTAATGGGATATTTAGTGTAAATGTATTCTTTCCATTTTTTTAAAAAAATTTTATTTGCATTAAAAATTGCTAAAAATTATTGCATTTTAGGAAATTATAGTCGATTGTTGATAATTCAAACCTTCGATAATACGAACCTCACGCTAATTAGAAGTATATGCTCAGCCCCTACAAAAACTCTTGATATTTCAACTAAAACAATATGATTTGGTACACTCAATACTTCGAAGTAAAATCTGTGGCTGGCCGGAATAGAATACGCGATACATTGAAGTCATCTTATAAAACCCTCAACAATTCGAACACTCACTATTATGTACAGTCCTGTAGCAAACAGGTTGGAGCTTACAAGTTTTGCGTTGAATTGTCTCTACGTGTCTTCCTTGTAACGTAACCCCTTTGATAATCATCTGTCTGCTATCCCTTCTTAGTGTTTTTCGGTTCCTAGGGCGAAAATACATTTTTATTGCTTACCTTCTTTAAGTGAACAATAGACCAAACACACAGGCTGTCAACCGTCCATACCTTTCGCTTAAAACGTGGCCTTACTACACATGTGTTCAGAAAGGAAGATCTGCTATTGTGAAGAAGATATGCGTAGAACTATGTATGAATTTATTGAAAGTATTCTTTTAATACAGGACTTATAACTTCTGTATAATATTTATACTGAATAATATGTACCTTTTAAAAATGCTTTAAAATAATTTTATTCAAATGTACAATTTTTGTTTTATTAAATAGTTTCAAATTTAAATGTGTTAGAAAAAAGTTCTCTTCCTGTATTTTGGGAGTTTTTTTCTACCCTCTTGATATTTTGAACTCTTGATAATTCAAAGTTTTTCATTGGTCTCTCCAACTTTGAATTATCAAGAGTCTACTGTAAATGTTGTTAAGTGGGTGCATTGTTATCCTTCATCTTTTTATTGTTACTGTCTATTTCATTAGTTGATAGTATTTCTATATATGTAAATAAAAAGTTGGTGTGACAAAAAATTGCAAGAATTATTTTAAAATAAATGTGTAGAATTTGGGAACAGTTTAGTTTGCACCATTCACGTCTTAAATAAATAATTTTTAAGGCCTACTGTTTCTTAATATTCATTCATAAAACTCAAACTCGTAATTATATTTTAGACTGTCTGCTATGATAATAAAAAATCCGTGTATTTATAATTGATAAAATTGCGAGTGTATTAGAAACAGTTAATGTAAGGAATTTACTCACATGTGCACGCACACGTACCTATATGATGTGTGTATTTCTTCTTGCTGCAATTGCATTTTCTTTCAATCACTGGAAATTTGAAATCTTCCAAGTGAAAAATGAAAGAATAAAATAGCTACGTTTATAAAAAATAAAAAATAAAAATTAAGGAAGAATGAAATATGCAATTAAGCTATCACCTAAATTATTCTGTTTGAAAACTCTGTTACACATCTATTCATAAAGGTAATTTTTTTATTTTGTATTCTCTTTTACAATGAAAAATAATTATCACTTTTTTTAAAGTTATAAATCTCTCAAAAGCCCATGGGATTTTGTTCATTTATGTATTTAAACAAAACATATTTTGAATATACTGAGAGGATAAAATCAGCAATTGTTAGCATTACTAAATTTATTTGTTTTATTGTTCGCTCTTTATTAGTATCTTTTAATTAAACGAATCAAATAAAAATCATTTTAGTTTTACCGGACAATATTCATAAAATGCTTAAATTTAAATATTTGAGTTTTACGTTTATAAACTGCGTGCATCTAAACAAATGTTAATATATTGATCGATTTTTATACATTTTTGAGTAAATTTAGTTGAGTACAAAAAAATAAACTCTTAAGATTTTTAAATAATGTATATTATTGTATTTTTCATCACAATTTACTTCATTTAATCGTGAATAATTTCGTATCCATTTCCATTCTTACTTATAACGCATCACCGTTTGAAGAATAAATGCATTCATAGTTTGAAGATGTCTTTTCTTTCATGTTTCCATTAGAAGAGCATCATTTCGTAATATACACATCAGAACTCTAGCAAAAACTTTATATAATACTGCTCCTGGTAAGCCAAAAAAAAAAAGATAAATGTGAAGTGAGATAACTTTTGTCGAGCAATAAAGCGAAAGAGAAAAAAATATTGGTAACTTATTGTATAACTTGTATCAGAATTTCTCTAGGCAAGTCACATTTTCTTTTTACGAAAGATAATATATCCCATGAGAGAAACACTAAACTAGTCACCTGGGGAACCCTAATTTGTGATCCTTTTGTGCAATGTAAACCTTTTAGTATCTTGAGGATTCTATTTGTATTGACCAATTTTTCAGACTTTCATACTCTTTGATCTTAACAATTTGTGTAGCAATTTCTGAAGTGTCGAATGTTCTTTGAATACGTATAATTTTCAAAATATTTCAAAGTACTTCAGTCCATTTATATATATTTCATTTAAACCTCAAATACCGTGTATATAGAAAGATACGATTAAATTCATGTTATGAAATTATCCCATTAGTAAGAATGCTGTACAATTTCCTTTTTTATTCATTTCCCATTAATATTTTGAGTATGTGGTCCTGGGTATAAATACACACAGTTATTTTTTTTCTTTGTGAATACATAATTTTAATTTTATGAACTTTTTAAAATTCTCTGTTAATCATTTTTCACTTTAATGCAGCGGTTCTCAAATTGTGGGGAGCGCCCCCCCTCCTTAGCGGTACATGATAATCCTACGGGGGGGGGGGTGTATCTAAAAGTCTCAAATAAAATATATTTTTTAAAAAATAATAATTTACTGAAAGGAAGCAAAACAAAATACATTCTAATATAGTAAAAAATTAAAATGCACATTAACACTGATATAATATACTTATAAATGCATCATAACTGCACAATTAATTTATCAATACTAACTTAAGAACAAGCTTAATAAATACTAAAGTTGGAAATGGTAAAAGTATACAAATACTTTTTTTTTTCAATGCAGAAAATTCATATCATCCACCCTTGCCAAAATTCGAAGAGTGATTTATTATTAAATTGTCTTTTGATTTCAGCACTTTACGTAAAATCAATGAAGGTGTCTTCTTCGACAGTTGAGAGCCTTTCTGTATCAAGGTACCTGTAACGCTTGGTAACCTTGGTATCTTCTTTAATTAAAAATTATCTTGCCATCTGCTCCAATTTAAAAATTAGAAAAGGAAAGTAATATGATACATAAAAATAACTTAAGATATCTGTTATTTAAAAGTAAAATGTACAAGATTTAATATTTATCTTGATAATTTGCACGATTTATAATTAAAGTCGTATTGTAGATTTGGCGTCAAATTGTATTATTATTGAATGCAATACATAGTTATTGTATTGAGGCGATAAAAATTGTGATTAAAAATTGGGTCGCTCATATAGAAAGTTTGAGAAGCACTGCTTTAATGTATAATTTTTACTCACTAATATAAGTTTTCTATCGGCTGCTAGTATTCAGTAACCTAATAAATCGTTTCATTAATATTTTTGAATGATTAGTAAAGTAAAAAAAGATTCGTAACTTTTCGAAAAGTTACTTTTCTACTTACCATTCCAAATAGCCTTCAGGTTTTTACAATATGTTTGTGCGATACATAAACTTCAAACTTTAAAAAATATTTCAGAAATCTGCCGGAAATTTGATGCTTATATTTAGTAAAAATATAGCATACATATTTGAAAAAAATAAATTTTATCCTAAATATATATGGTTTAATTTACTATATCTTTTGTAGCTAGTTTTAGAGTTAATTATTTATATTATGTATGTATCCTACATATATATATATATATATATATATATTCTTGTTTTACATCAATTTTTAATTTTAACTACATTTGTTTCATTGAAAGCTTACTTAACAAACATTGATTATTAAATTTTTCTGATGGGTATTAATAATATAGAGTTACAATATTTATTAGAAAACTAGTCGATAATTGCCGTCTATGTAGAAACGGTGAATTAATTAGCTTTTCGATATATTTTCGTGAACATAATGCACCGACAGATTTCCGTTAAGATAAAATGTTTAAATATACTCGAGACAAATATGAATATATTTAGTTTTCAAACAAGATTTTAAAAAGTTCTAAATTATGCAAATGAAGTATTAATTATGAAGTATTTCACAATTAACTGCTGAATCAAAATTAAATATTCGATGAAAATAATGCTATAAATTTAACTTTCTTTAAATATTCATCAAATGGCTTGAGATGTTTTGCAGTGCAAAGCAGCAACACTGAAAAAGTAGTATATTGCTAACGAAGTCTTAAAAAACAAAATGATCTCATCTTTTCGAGATAAGGTTGAACGCTTTGAGCTAAAGCTTCTTTGATGACAACAACTGTTTATCTTAAAGGCTGAGTGCGTTTATTGGCACTTACAATGTTATCTATTCTAGTCTATCGCACCTTTTTTTTTTTTTTTATCTACTAGTGTCGATAGAAAAACCTAATAAGTCTCGAAGCCAAACAGTGCTCTACTAAAATAAATGAAGTCTGTATTAAAAGAAATATTTGTATTGATCTTAGAGTTTACTATATTAGGAAATTTTAATGTAATATTTTTGGATAATATTAGAAATTGTTTAAAAACATAGAGGTGAAATTTAGATTCTAAATAAAATAACAAAATAATTCTTTAAGTTCTCCTGTAAATCTTTTTAGTAAATAATTAGGTAAATTATTGTATACTCATTGGGAATAAAATATTTTTTATGTACTTATTATTCTTTTAATTTTTTTTACTTATTTAATGAATAAAGTATGCAAAATATTCTTGTTTACAATTAGCTAATGTTATATAACATGGCACATGGCTATCTCTGCAAATTGTTTAATGTTTCTATAAAACTGTGATGTAATTGTGTTTTTATTTGTTTAAAATTATGGAAAAAAGTAATTATTTTGAATATTTTTATTAATATATATGAGGCAATATTTATATATTTTACTACGAAAAATATTATATATGAAAAGTACCGTGGTATCTTAAAGGTATTGCTACACTTTCAAATTTTAATTACAAATAAACAAAGCCATTCACTTACGTTTTTTTCTGATGTTCCATAAAAAAAATTCCAAAGTTTTTTACCATGTTTTATTGCACGATTTCAATGTGCGCAGCATTAGTTGCGCGTAACTCGTCGAGTCTATTCGAGTAACATCATCTCGATTTCTGCTACGGTTGTCATATTTTGGTTTTGACAATGCTCTACCTATCACCACAAATCTTTCATATCACTTGTAAACTATGGATCTTGAAGGTGGACTTCATTTACATGCAGTCCGAAATTTACGCTGTAGATGCGTTGCAGATTTAATTCCATAAACTATACTACAACTTGCGCTTGTTCCTGCTGTGACGTAATTTTGAAACGAGAATGTTTCAAAACGTGGATGTTGCGCAATTTGTGTTTGTATTTAATTATATATATATATATAAACAGAAACTTTAATCTCTTTCTTCTTCATGGAACTTGGAAAACCGTAAGCGAAAATCTTTGTTTATTTTTAAGTCATTTCTGAAAGTGTTGCCGTATTTTTCGGACACCCAATGTATTTCATACAAGTGTCTCTTTCTTAAATATTTCTGTTTAAGTTTTTTCTCTGATAGTTTTATTATTAAATTAGCCAACATCATTATTTGTTGGACACATATAAACAACTGTACGCAAATATTTATTTCTCTCGACTCATTTTGTTTATTTCAAAAATTGCATGCGTGTTTGAAAAAAAAAAAAGATGAAGTAAGATTGCACATTTTCGTATTTATCTACTTAAAAAGTGATTGTATATTTTTTAATATTAAAAATAACTTCAAATATTTTATATTAACTTAAATAATTTATATTTACTTTTAACAAAGTTTTTTTTTAATTTGGGTATTAATTTTGATAATGTAAATCATTGAGTGCAGAAATTCTCAAACGGAATTAACTGATAACATCTTAAGAGTAAATATGAATATATATATATATATTTTCAATTCAAATAAATGGATTCTGATTTCTGTGCTTTAAAAAAAGAAATATTATTCTTAGTAATTGTATTTTAGATACAAATATATACTTAATGCTTGTTTCAAAACTATAATTGTTCAAGAACAAATAAGGAATTGTGGTAAAATTCTTTATTCAGAAAATAAATATTTTTCTCCCTTCATTAAACGTTCTTTTTCGAGAGAAATGACGTCACAAACAGACTAATCAACACCAGTTTAATTAAACTTCATTTTTATGGAAGAACTCAGTGTTTCTTAGAGAGAGGGCTCTAAAACGAAAAGTGATTTTTTTCCCCTCTTCGTTAGGAACTTTAAACGTTGGAGCACAACATAAAATGGGTTCCACTACATCTCGTGTTATTTTTCCGGAGATTTTTTTTTCTATCGTTCCCTAAGATTATAAGTACGGCATTTTAGGTACCATTTTTTAAAAAAATTCTTTTTTTCCCCACTGTTGCCACTCGCGAGTCGCTGTTTAAAGTAATAAAATTCATGGTGCGTTAAATAACTTTATTTTTTAACGTTCAGGCTGAATTTGAAGAAAATGGTTTTGACATGCGAATAGATGGTAATGTGTTTTATGTTTTCCCATTATATATTTTGTACGATGAACATGTCTTTTATTATTATAGTTTATAATGTCATGAATGTAAAAATATTTTACAGCAATTTCTAACTTATGCTCTTTTATAAATTTCCGATGAGATTTTTAAAACTTCGAGTAAATTAATTTTAATGTGATAATTACACAAAATAAATCTTGTTGCCGCTCTATTAACAAGATCGAAAAGCTGTAAAGTTTTATATTTAAATGAAATATTTTCTTTTATTTTCGTTGTATACTCTTATAATGTATAATAAAAAAAAATAGTGTTACTTTTAATTCTATTAATTTCATTGTAAACTCTTTAGTGGTCTTTTTTTACGTAAATATTTATAGTTGTTTTAAAGAAAATATGTTTTTTGTATTAAAAGAAAATGGTTTCTGAGTATATTTTTTAAAAGTTTCTCAAAAGTTTTCTTATCAAATTTTAAATTCTTAAGATAACATACCATTATTTTGAAATGTTTTCGCGATTGTCATAACACTAATTACTTTTTATTTGTCCTCGATCGAAAGTAATGCTTTATGCTGATGAGTTATAATTTCGTGGAACTGAACAGTACAGAATTTTTTTTAAAATGTCCATTTTTCAAATTTGTAAAACAAAAATTTAAGATATTACAAAAGATACAAAAGTAATGCAAGGAAAATAGGACAATAATTGTGATTATAATGCAGTTGAATCCCGAAAATTCGGCACTCGATTATCCGGCATTCGACCACACCTTGCAGATAGAAAAAAACCCCACATATGAAAGACAATAGGGAGTTATGCATTTTTATCAAAAAAGGAACCAGTTTTTGAAAAGTCGGCTGCTAAATTTTCATTATAGACAGCTTTATATGCCCACATAAATTGTTTTTCTGAGGTGTGTCTGATCAGGTAAATTACTGTATACTATGTGTCCTTTAATTTTCATTTTCATGTAGTAAATATTCTAAGTCGCCCATCCTGTATAGTGGTTAGCGGACTGCTGTGCCGTAGGGCCTGGGTTTGAATCCTGTTGAAGGCATGGATGTTTGTAAATCTATAGTACCTTTGAGACATGGGGGTATTCTAAATAGTCGTCGAGCTGCAAGTTTTTTCGTGAGGTTGGTGGAATGGGAAGAGACGTAGAAGGGACCTGACCCTCCCCCAGGGTGTTCTTCCTCAAAATTGGGGGTGGAACCGAGCTAAAGCATACTGTCACCTGTATGGTGCTCAAGGCTACGACCAACGACACTACAACCTTGCCACGATGAATTTCTTGGGCACGGATCTGACGCACTGCAGATCAGGTGACATAAGAAACAACAACAACACACAAATGCTCTATGCCTTCATAAAGTGCGTACTTTTCCTTTGTTTAAAGGTTTTTAAACAGTTTATTTCCTGCTGTATTCTCAAGCAAACAATTCATACAAGCGCAGTACAGTATTTTCTGAGAAAACACTCGTATTTATTCTTTTTCAATCCAATTCTCGATAACCTGTGATTTTCACAAACCCGGCAACCCTTCGGTCGTGGGCCGATTTTTTGGGATTCTACTGTACTTCAAATCTTAAAATCGCATACAAATTTATGGAATAAAAATTTGGTTAGTTTCAATTTCAAATGTGCAGTTTTAAAATTCTTACCAGTAAATTTAGGATTCCTTCGGACGCTTTAGTGGAATGGTTTCAGGCATCAGCTTGCGGCCTGGATTGCTGATAACGAGTCGTGGATTTGAATCCTTATGAAATAAAGTCGCTGTTGTTCGTGTAGTTAGGCTGATACGCGTTAAATCTGTCTGGCTCAAAGTTTTTATATTAGCATACTGTTGGAGAAGGATCCCATAGTCGTCAGTTTCGTCACTTTACTGTGATTCAAAATTACGAGGCTCGTCGCTAATAATCCTTTCGCTAATAAGCAATCAATGCATCAGAAATTCAAACGCTTTGGTTGATAACGTTACTTTTTAGTAGGACTTCAATAAACAGATCTGAATCGAATTAATTCACTTAAAAATATGACCCTTTTGAGTTCCTTATGTTGGCATTAGGAAATCAAAAGGGTCATACTTTTATAAGTAGTATGATGCAGGCATTTTACACAATTGTTCGGTATTCATTGAGTATAAGCTATGTAAAAATTGGTGTTTTACTTGTATGAGTTTGAGATTTAAAAAATTTTAATGTTCTATACTGAAATACTTCCGAAAGGAATTATCCCTTAGATGAATTGTGTTTCATAATATCCATAAATATATTTGGTTATTTATATCGGTGCGTGAAGCTGTACTGAAAACACAGGAATGTATATTTAAAATGTATTACTGATATCAAAAGTTTGTCTTAAAGTTTCTACAAAATATAAGCCTTCAACTGAAGTAAAGAGTTTAAAAGAATTAAGTTATTAAAAATCTAAATACAAAAAATTTGATATTTCTTTCCTATAACCATATTCAAAAATGCAAAAATAAGTAACTTCCGTAAAAAAAACTTACTTATTTTTCATCCAAACTCTTCAGTCTAAAAATTAATATCATTATATGTTCCAAGTAACCTTAAAGGAAAATACAATATTTGAACGTTGAGAGAACAAGTACTTCTTCTCATGGAATAATACATCCTTTTTTTTAATTTATAAGTCATAATTAATTAATTCTTGAAGAATACAATCCATTCGATATGTTTTTTTAATACGTTTATCCACTTATTCTATGTTATTTTTTATACATTTATCCATTTATTCTATATTATTTTTTATACTCTTATCCATTTATTTTATATTTTTATACTTTTATCCATTTACTCTACATTATTTGTTTAAAAAGTAAACTTGGGATATACATTCTTTTGCAAAAAAAAAAAAAAAAAAAAAAAAACGTAGCACCATGAAGAAAGTAGTTGTTTTTAATGAAATTAAATGCGTGCACAGCTCATACACAGATAATAAAATGTTTTTAAAAAAATTAAGGCCATAGAGCCCATCCACAGATCACGATTACAGCTTGAATGTTCAAATCAGTGGTTGGTGGAACCATCCGTGACAGAGATACATGCTTGCATATGCCTCGGTAAACGGTGGAAGAGGTTCCTAATGCTATCCTGCAATACATTCTGCCGGACATTCACTACTTATTGCTCCAGGTCTGCGACATTTTAGGGTGCTTGAATCTGGCGAAATGTTCATAGGTAAAAGGTCTGGTGACCTTGCTGGCCAAGGAAGACTAATGGCTAACGGCACGAAAACAGACTAGAGATATTCGAGTGGTATGAGACCTGGCATTATCTTGTTGGAAACTGGCACCCGGATGACGTGCCGTGAAGGATAATACAACCCACCGCAGGATGGTATCAACATAACCTTGAGCTGTTAAAGATTTGTGGAAGATTACTGGAGATGACTTGCTGTCATATGAGATAGCACCCCACACCGTCACATCAGGGGTTATGGCTGCATGCGTTTGTAAAACAAAGTTTGATTGAGACCGCTAGCCCCGGCCTTCCAGACACAAAGACGATAGTCATCTACTTCAAAAGTAAAGCGGGATTCTTCGCTGAACACTATCTGATGCAAGTCTGATGACAACCATAATGATCGGCTACGACACCATTGACTAAAATATATAATGTTACACATTTAAATATATTTGTGGCAATAGCTATTTCAGATTCACAAGTAAAAAAATTGGGGATTTAGAAAAAAAATTTAATTAAAAAATATATTTTCTATTAGTAATAGGATATTTTTTAAAACTTAACTCTTGTTTTTACCATGTATTATGTACACTCTTATTTATCTAGAGTGGGAGGGGGCGGTATCGAAATATTCACTAGAAAAGAAGGCGGTATCGAAATATTTACTAGAAAATATTTACTTCAGTTCAAAAAAGGTTGGGAACCTATGCTTTAGCTGGATCTTGTAAAGATATATCCACGAGGGTCCAACTCTAGTAGCCATCAAGTCGCCAGCCATTTTGTATTGTTAAATTTAGTATTTCAAAATATTCTAATTAAAAAACTTGGTTTTGTTTGAGCTTGACTCTGAATCCGCACATACCTGCAAGTCTTATTAGGCTTCACCAAGGATAAACTTGCGATCCTTACGCTCAATTGTCAAAGTCTGAGGGCTCACCAAACATATTTCGACGCTATTTCACAAAATTGTTCGTTACTCATGTTGGCATAGATGTAGTAAGAAAATGACGTACGTGTTTCGATACCTGACTTCGCTTACTGCGTACAATTTCAATGACCGGGCCACAGAGCAGCTGGTGTTGCGATCTATCGCAAACAGAACAACTCACATGTTGTGGCTTCTCATATGGATATTACTTATCGTCAAACAAGTGGATTGGGTATTGTTATTCAAGATATTGGGGACATATGTGCGGCAGAATGCTTATTTGAAAATGGACAAACAGTGATTTCGATGGTCGTATACACATTTCTCCGAATCAAACGGTTAAAAAAATTAAAGATTTCCTGCATTTTTTACTTTTGCCATATACCGAAGGTGGTTTTGCTCTTTAAAAAAACTATCACTGGCTTTCCATGATTTTGAGTGGTGATTTTAAAGTTAACTTCAGTTTGCTAGAAGCCGAGCCACTCATAGCTTTTTTTTGAATGATGAACTCAAGCTCGAAATGAACACAAATCGAAATGTTTCGACAACTAACAGTGGTACTGTTATTGACGCTATTTTTCAATGGTTTTTAAATACTTTGAAATCACAAGTATATATGTCATATTTTAGTTATCATTACTGTTCTTCCCCAAATTGAACACAAATAATTATTTTTGATAAAAAATTGCATTACTCCGTGTGTTAATTAAATAAAATTTTCATTAAAGATATAATTATTCCATAGAAAATTATTTCCAATCATACTCGATTCATTTTTTTTTCAGGATTTAAGTTGCTATTGCGAATTTACCACGATAACGTGTCAGATGTTACACATTATATGCGACTACTGTAAGGCTCGTATCTTTTTTGCTAATTGAAATCGAATTTTTGATTTTTTACCGATTTCGAAGCTGAAGGTAACTCACTAAATCATAAATTAAGAAGTTTTTTTAATTTCAATTAGAATTCTCTTAATATATGAAGTTGAAAGTTCGAGTTATATAATTTCTTAAAATGCAGTTGTATTTACAGAGATTAAAAAAGTTATTTTTTTAAATATTATTGTATTGGTTCTTTTAAATAACCTTTATACTGTGCAATATAAATTTGATGAATTTACAAATAAGAATATACGAACGTTTCTTATTGAAGTATATACATAACTAAAGTGCTTAAGGTATTTTTTTAAAAAATTGTTTGTTTAAAGTTAAAATAAGAATTCGAACTTTCGTATTTCGTTCAACTTTTAAGTATAAACTGTAGTATGTGATATGTAAAACTTTACTGTTTAAATATTACGTCTGTGCTACAGTTATTACTACATGCTATTAGAGCATACAAAATACATTAAAACCTTGCTCAAAAATTACTTTAAAAGTGCAGTTGGTATTGTCAAATTTCATCCATGTATGCACATTTTAAGTTGGAAGTGTATTGTTGCTTTTTCAAAAGTAAGTTTGGTGTTTGTTTCAAAAACTAGTTTTATCTTTTAAATGCTAAAGTACTTAAAATGTTTTATCAATATTTAACAAAATAATAAGAAAAATATTTTATACAACGTAATTTTGTTTAGTATATTTGTATTTTTTTATTGTAATCTCATCGGATAGAACCCATTTTATTCTTTAATTGAAAACATTTTCATGTATGATTATTTTAAACAACTTAAAATTTGTTTTTTTTTCAATACAATCATTTAAAAAATAACCGAACTTTAAAAACTCTTTTAAAAAAACCAAATTTTAAAAAAACCCAGAAAATTCAGCTTTTTTTGCAATAAACAAATCCTTACAACTAACTGAAAAATAAACAAAACTATCCGAAATAAATTATTTTTATACCTCGAAATGTCATAGATTATTGCTCCGTAATAAGTCAGAGGAAAAGCGGAAAATAAATAATAAAAAAAATCGGAAAAAAAGGTTTGCTTGAAATGCTGTTGAGAAAGGCAACATCAGAGAGTGACAAGCTCACAGCTGCGGATATCGAAGATGAATGATTGCGATTCCGAACTCTGCTCCCTGCCCATTTAACGTAGAATCCGCTTCAGGGAGCTCAATTATGAACTCAAAATTCTTCAGATCTTTGAACAGGAGCCTTATTTTTACCGAATCGGAATGATTACTCATAAGTGAGAAACGAGTCCTTTTCACTGTGACAGAGTGATGGATGTTGGCGAAATTGTTGGCGAGGATGGTTGAGAATTTGAATGTAGTTTAGAAAAAAAAAATATATGAAATTTTACGGTTTTGACAATAAAGGAGTTCACATTTTCCATCATTTATTAACTTTAACTAGAGTGCATCAAGACGTGTTTTGGGTAAAGTTTAAAATTGTGCTGAAAAATTTGTCATTTTTATTAGTGCTGTCAGGCTGTAGATTTATAACCGTTTTATAGACTCAATATGAGTGAAAAATTGACTAATACATTAATTATGCGTTAAATAGCTTCCGTGATATGTAAGAATTGGATAATGAAATGAAAAAACATGTAATATATTTTTTAATAAGAAATGAACACATAATAAATTATTAATACATTATAATCTTTTAGAGTAAAATGTCTTTGACTTTATTAGCATTGAAATTACTTTGCCTCTTTGGTATTCTAAAATAGTAGACTACCATTCTCCTAGAAAACTCTTATAGTTTTGTCGTCGGGATTGAACTGTTTGATTTAAATTTCTCTTGGTAGCAAAGTAGAACAGGTCAGTGTTTCTTAAACTGTGGTGTGGCCGTGGTAGCCAAGTGGTCTAGGCATCGGATCGTGGCTAGCATGTCATGAGTTCGATCCCAGTACCACTGAAGTCCCGCCGTGTAGGGGTGCGTTGCACGTAAAATCTGTCGAGAGCTCAAACGTCCTCCCGTTTGTGTGGTGTGGTAGTTAGGAGAAGGGGGTGCCAGCTCAGGTGTCGTCCGCGTCACTTGACCATGGTTCAAAATTACGCTGACCGTCCCCAAAAGCCCTCGTGTAGCTGAACAGTGGGACGTTAATATTCACTCACTCACTTAAACTGTGGTCCGTGGACTCCTGGGGGTCCGCAGTGCCTTTCTAGGAGGTCCATGATGGTCTCTCATCTGATGTTACAAGTTCCTACTTTTACAGACTCTGAAAACCCTCATGGAGAAATTGAGTCATTCTAAACTAGATTATTGAATCTGCTACTAACATATACATTAGAACTTGTTTTTCGATCAGGAATATTAATTCAATATTTTTATTGTTTGCAAATACTTAGTTATAACTAAAAAGTAATGCTATCAAAAATATATTGTAGAAACACAAGTGCAAAGATTAAGAACTAAACTCACATAGAACCCCCATACAATAACGTTTGCATGCATCATGATTTCCTAATCGAATTGCGTCTGTTTTAATTATTTATTTGCGCCTACGTTATTTTTTTTTCAAACTAGTATTTTGTAATATTTTTATGTATTACAAACTTAAAACAAAAAAAAAGTGCTTAAAATTCTGTTTCAATAGCAGAGGCAGTCTTATGACTATTAAGGGACTTTTAAATCACTCAGTCGTGTGTTGGGAGTCAGGGTGGAATGTTCAAAACTTGGGGGGAGGGTGATCTGAGGCTGATATATAACAAGTAATATAAAAAAAAATTAAGTCAATTCCTACTTTGAATGGATAAATAGAAAGTATTTTATTAAGGATTGAAAATTTGAACACTATATACAAGTATATAGAGAGAGTGAACTAATAGTAGGAAGTGAAAAAGGGGCCACACACGATCGACAGTTTAAGAACCACTGGTCTAGGTCAATAACTTCTAATCAGCATGTAATGATTTCAAGTCCTAGTGCCACTGCACACCCACCGTATAGGGTGGCTAATGCGCTTTTAATATGTCGATGCACTAAATCGTACCGTTGACGTGGATTGGAAGTTAAAAGTGATGATTGCCGGCTCAGGTGTCGTTTTTGCATCACTTGACCAATAGCTTCCGCGTTGCTTCACAGTGCGACGTAAAATGAACTATCTTTTATATTTTCTTTTCCACAATGCTTCAAAAAGTGTTTCTCTCTATCTCTATTTTTAACAAGCGTTTACAAGTTTCACTTGTATATAACGGAATCTTTGAACTAGATTTTTACTCACTTTTTAAAAGGTCTGATTAATTCGACATTTTTTGCACACTTGTAAAGGACCGATGACAATACAATAATTTCATAAATTTGTTCCATTGCCCTGATCAGGAATAACATCTTGCAAATTTGGCGACTAATTCCATATACCATTTCCATATTTAGCGATTAATTCCAGATTAAGAGACTAAAAGATTAAGGTGCAAACCTAAAAACGAATACACTTGTGGTTGATAGAAATAAAACAAACAAAAAAGTGTTCTTTATGTGAGAAAAGGAAGGGTGGGTGGGTGTACGTCGGCAATTTCTTACCATATTATTAACAATTGTCTAGTTTTTGTGAAAATGGAAATAAAAAAAAAAAGACTCGTGCATGTGAAAAAAAATAATTTATGTTCTAACTGCTAAATATTTTTCATTTTTATAAAGCAATACGTTTAGAAGTGATGAACATTATAGCAAACTTTAGAAGTGAGATACGAATTAACATATAGAGTACGTTTAGAAGTGATGATACGAATTAACATTATAGCAATACGTTTAAAAGGTGTTAATAGGATTGACACTTAATATTTCTTCTTAACACACTTTTATTTGTTTGACCTGTATCTATAGAGACGGAGTCTGAAATATAATGATACGGGACTCACCCGAGGCCCCGTAACCGGAAAGAATAAATAGCCTTCATACCCGTTATTTAATATTTATTGAAGAGCAAGACAACTTCCAGCAGCTACGTAATCCCCCCCCCCCCTAATTTCCAAACATCAAACTCAAGGATAAATTCACCAATGAGTAAATGACAGTTTGAAAAACTAAAAAAAAGAAGAAAAAACACGCTTTTATTGTAGATCGAACTAAAAAATGAAAAATAAATTAGATTTTTAAAAAAAAACTAAAAAACATGCTTTTATAGTGAATTGAACTAAAAAGTAAAAAAATAATTCTTAATATAAAAATAAAATGATTAACGACAAAACTAATGTCGTTGGGGAAAAAGAGTGGGGTGCTTTGTACTACATTTTTACACTAACCCAGCTCTTCGGAATAGAACTAGTAAGAAATTATAACAATTGATATTGAGCAATGAATTTTTTAACAGTACTTGTTAACCTAAATATCGATAAATTAAATTTGCTTAAAATATTAACCATTTCTGAATAATTAGAGCATACGTTTCCCCCCTAAGAAATAACCGAAAACTTTTTCAAATCAACTAGAGTGCTTTCTGTTTACTTTCACAGTATCTTTTGCTAAAAGACAATTTAAGAATATAGAAAGGTTTTAAATGAGTACTTACTATACGGACTCTCATCTGCCTACATGAATGTTGCAAAAAAAAAAGAGATCTATTCTATTGGTCAAGAATATTTTTGGATTATTTCTGGAATTTCTCGTAACATGCCTTTTTTTCATGGCTGATGGAATATTACTTTCTGAGCGACCTTCTGTATAGCATAGACTACTGACAATTCAATTTTGTCTTTCTTTTTCTATAGCCCTTTTTTGTAGATATATATATCGATCTGTTGAATATTTCCATTTGAAATAAAGAGATAATAATACATTTTTAGCGAACTTTTATTCTCCATATCTTTTTTACTTCACGTAAGTCTCTGTATATTACCGTAGAAGAATTTATTTAAAAGTAATTTCTGTTTTTATAACTACGAAAACATTCAAAATAAATATTTTATACCATGGTAAGAGGGACTCTGATAATAGCAATGTACATAAATATTTTTCTTCTTTCAAATAGAGCTGCGGGTTTGTAATTACCGTTGCAGATCTAGTACTTTCCCTGGGAGCTGGTATCACTTTTAAAGATGGAATCAATTAGGTGGAAAATAATTGACACAATGAAATTTTGACGCCCAGTTTCCTTCCCATGGGGCTCCTGAGCGATAACGATGCGAAATTGAACTAGGAATTTAATTTTACCTAGGACACTCAAGCCAAACAGGCACTGTAGCGAAAATTTAAACACGCCGCATAATTATACGGCATGGGCACTGTCGATTTTTTGTATTATGAAAATCCACCAATTTGGGCGTACAAAACAAACTTCTAACCAACTATGCAACCCAGCCGGCATGTAGATTAATATTTACTTTTTTATTCCTGGCGGTTCTAATAATTTGTTTAAGTAACCGATATTTACAATTTCGTATATTTTTTGCTTACAATTCTAGAAAAAAATTGTAATGTGGTGCTCAACTTAAATTACTTCAAATTAGTTTGTTAATCTTTTTTTTTATATCACAAACAACAGAAAAGTGCTGTAAGTAGAAATTTGTTAAAATTCTTCCGATTTGAATCTGAATTCTGCATTTTATGTGTGTCGAATCCTTTAAATTCTTCTTTTAATTAGTGCTATTTTTTAAACATGCAGATTTATTTTGCACTACTAAATACATCATAAGATAAGACACATAACTTATTACTTTAAATTCTTGATTTTCTCTTATAAAATTAAACTGTTCCTCATTATGCTATACAGTTTGCTTTTGATAAATCTTAATGATTGTTGAACGTAATAAATAACCCGACTTCAGGCATGAAATACTTGATATATATCAAGTAAGCCCTGTTACTTCTTATTCTAGTGTTGGAAAAGGTGGACGCACGATGCGAAAAACAGCATGTTAAAAGTTCTAAATCAACCAGTATTTTTTTTAGAAACATTTTAAGATTTATATTTAGATTTCAATATCCTATGTACTGTGGAAGATAATGAAACAAAGGGTGATGAAACCTGTATTTATAATACCTCCTGATTTTTTAATAATATGTTCCTTATTTTTTTACATTGCTTTTATCACATATTTAGTGTCGGAATATGATAAAAGGAAAAAAATTGTCCCATACAGTTACTAACTGGAATGCATTGATACAGATAATGGCCGTGTTCTTTTCTTCTGTGCTTAGTTTCCTTTAACACATTAAGTCCAATAAAATATTTCAAAAGTTAATAAAAACTTCTGTATTTCATAACAATTATATTATTGAATTCGATATATATACAAGGGGATCACAAAAAACTTTGAATATATATGGACCTCTAGCGGCCGTTCCATTCAACCGATCGAGATAAGATTTTAGGTAGTCATTCAGAAGTATGAGAACTCGAGGTTCTGTGAACAACAAAATCCGGGGTGGGCATTACGTCGATCGCGATCGACCGGTGGACCGCCAAGACAGTTTGAGGTGACCGCCTAAATATCTCACCAGTTAGTAATTATATACGAAAAATTTAAGATTGGCTGACAGTACGCAGACTATGCCTTTTACTGACTATAACAACAAAAACTAACTTTAGATGAAAATGTTTTATTTTTTAATGTATTTTGAATTGTTTCATATAATAAATGTATCACATTTCAAATAATTATTTTTGGAGCTATTATTATTAAGTTTGTAACCTGCGCTTTGCCTTAAACGCAGTTTTAAATGTGTTTTTTTTTCTACTTTACTTCTGTAGGTAAGTACATATTCCGTACTTATTAAGAGTTATAATAATAACATTTTTCCTAACCTCACCACATTCACGGTAGTGGGCAGTAGCATACACAAGAGTTTTTAAAGGGAATGGGGTTGAGGGTTGAAAGTTTATCATTCTTCTATCATACCCCAATATATATATATATGATTATATATATATATATGATATATATATATGATATATATATATGATATATATATATGATATATATATATGATATATATATTATATATCATACCCCAATATATATATATATATATATATATATATATATATATGATTTTGTCGATTATCGGGAACAAAAAACAGCAAAAAATAAATTACCGAATAAATAATTAACATTAATAAATAAAAAAAATTACTAATATCAAATACTTAATTACATTTTACATACTATATACATGGGAGTATAATAAATCGGGAAAAAAGGAAGGGTTATGAGGGAGGGTCCGGACCCGTGGACTGCTCCCCCGGCTTTATGTGCGCCACTGACACTGGGTGAACCGCAACTCCTTGAAAAAATTAGATGTAGCCCGCACCCGGAAAAGTTTGCCCACCCCTGAACAAAATGATGCTCAGCGTTTCTGTTATTGGTAAAGGAACTAACCCAAAAACACATTAGAAAGGTACGTTATCACACAAAACTGGCATGTTATACACCTACTAAAGGATCACTGATAACAGTCGCCGAGAACACAATTGGATCTCACGGAGGAAATTTGAATATGACAGAGGCTAGACACCAATCACAGAACGCATTTTTCCAGATAGTAAGCGCAGAAAACAGCAGAATTCAGAATGAGAATGTTAGTTCTTGAATCACGAGCTCGCACATGCCGACGGAATGACTGTGGCATCGAAAGGTTTGTGGTGCATTGGTAAATCTCATTTATATATATCAAAATGGGATGAATGCCACTGAAGAGACTTGAGTGTTTACCGTCCAAATCATGATTAATTATGTCTCCCATGTACCAGAAAGCTTCTTAAATCTTCCTGAACTTGTAAAAAAATTCGACTGGTTGCTCTTGTAATAGACCGCGACGCGAACTATTCCTAAGGACGTTGCTAAGTAAATGCACCACATAGTGACTTCAAGATGCATGTACCTTATAGGGGAGCGATGCCCGTTCAATCTGTTGAGAGCTCAAACGTCCTTCCGTTGGTGTGATATGGTAGTTAGGAGAGGGGAGTTGTTGTCCTCGTCACTTGACCATGGTTCAAAATTGCAAGGTCCGTCGCCCAACGCCCTAATGTAACTGAACAGTGCGACGTTAATATTCACTCACTCAAGATGCACGTAAATTGCAAGAGGTACGGCTCATGTATTGGATCAATTGATAACAACGGTCCTAAAGCTACTACTCTGTATATTTCACAAGTTTTCATAACGATTCCAGTGCGTTAAGATATCTCACGATGTGGACAATTGATAACGTTTTTTCTTAGCTAGTCAATTTCTTATCGTGTATAATGGCGATAAGGGTTGTGCGCTTTACATACTATAGAAAAACAAGGTACATTTCACCTTGACTTTATAATTTTGACTCCTAAAATTGTGTGCTCTAGGTATACATAAATTCTCATGCTGTGTACCGGTATTTTTACACAATGACAGTTACTCTCTCTGTGTAGCTCTTACCCTATTTTTCTTTAAAAATGCATCGCCAACGGGATTGTGCAGCTTATCACATAATTACCATACCAGAATACCATCATACCATACTTAAAATGTGAAATGCACTTAATTACTTGGTTTCAGTACAAGATGGTTCACATATACATGTAGCGAATGTCTGTTCACATGGTTCTGAAATAACATTCTGGCGACCTTTGCATTCCCGTGGCCTCTGCAATCCGTATATCTCACTTCTACAGATTCTGGTCCTAAAGATATCCCCAATCTAGAATGTATATGTGCAATGTACAGAATTTGGTGGATTTGAAAGATTCTGTAAAACGTTAGATTACAAACATCCCTCGTTCCATGTTGCATTTGGCCCTAAGGGGAAAATGTGTAATTCAAAATAAATGTTTTCTTTTGTGCAATATGTGTTGTCATTAGTGATTGGTGCCTGGCCTCTGTCGTATGCAAATTTCTTTCGGTGCCAATTGTGTTTTGGTGGCGACTCGTAGAACTTTTTTTGAGTGTGTATGTGCGCCTAATGCGTTCGTTTTTAGCGCGTTTTTCACGTAGTGGAACAAAAGCGCTATTAGGACGCAAATTTCGTCTTCGTTCCATATTTTGTCGTACCTTTTTCTCAGCCAATAAGCAACCAATTGACCTCGGGTTTTCGGCATTTGGTCGCATTTGTGCCCTAGATGAGCCGAATCATATTTAAATTTTCCCATAGTTTTCCCGAATTTTCCTACAAATTTTCCTGAAAAAGTTCATTAGTTGCATTATTGTAAAATACAACATGTGAAAAACGCGCTAAAATTACTTGGCTATGCCAATGATTGATATCTTGTTTATGATATCATTTCAATTCTCTGTAGAAATTCCGCATGCTCTGAGCATTCTTCGACTGGAAACAGTTGAGTTTTATCACCTACAATCGTAAAGATGTTGGCAATTTTGTTGCCATTTATAGAATCCTCATTCCTCTGAAAAATTATATCTGAAATTAGTGAATGGAACGGCCGCTAATGGTCCATGCATCATCCGTTTTTTTTGTTACCCTGTATAATATGTCAATTGTTTTCTGTCTGTCAGTATAAGGATTTTTCACCATGCGGATTATACATACTTTTCTAAATTAATATCTCGTACTTTAAGCATTAATGAAAGGAAAAAAAATTTTTACTTTACTGTGTCAAAATATTTTTTAGTTAATTTAATCGAAGAAAAATTTCCAAATTAAAATTAGAATATTAATTTAAATGCGTCGTAAGATTTCAACATTTGTAACTGTTCTATAGTCTGAGTGCCTTTTTTTGAAAAAAAAAAGTGCTTTCTAGCATTATAAAATATTTTTTTCTTGAAACATAAGAATTGAATACACATGTTATAAATTAACTTTCAAAGGAACTATACAATTTCGCATGTATTAAATTCTAAGTTGCTAAATCTTGACGTTTACATCCATAGCAAAAAAATTTAGTTGCACAAATTATCTGTATTCCTTTAATTTATTAAATTAATTGCTTTGAAGTAAATATTATTTTAGAAATGTTTCATTTTTTACACAATATTTTACACGCACATTTTTTTATACATTTTTATGCAATATGCACTGCAGACATAAAGAGTAGCAGCAACTCTTTCATTTAGGCCCTACACAGAAAAAGTAATAATTTTTAAATTTCATCATTAATTTTTTGATATTTTTTAGTGTAATTAAAATGTAAAATTTCTAAATGAAGTTTCCAAAAGTATTCAAATATTGATTTTTAAGGATTTCAAAACGACGTCCACATTAAAAAAACCGTCTTATTACACATTAACATCTTATTATACATTTTGGGAATGATTATTATATGCTCATTTTCTTTAATACAGTCAATACGTTAGTACGTAAATTCCGGTCCACATTATTTTGGGGAAAAGTATAACATAGAAATTCTTATCGCAACATAAGGGAGCCCTTTTCATTGAATATTCTTGAAACAGAATTCTTTATTTCTTAATATAATCCTTATGTTTGCTGAGTACACTTCTTTTCATTGACTGTAGTTTTGGGTTATTATGAGAAGGATTCGTTTTAATTGAATTGAATACAAAGCCTTTGAAGTCATTTGCAAACCATCCTTGTGAAAGAGTACGACTTTTAATAACTTTTTTTTTTAGCTAAATATCTTTCATTATCCATTGCTTTCGGCAACGAAACGGCTAAAAGCATTCATTAGAGGTTTTAATCATTTAATATCATTAAATTAGAAAATGGTAATGAAGGAGGAATGAAGGATTTCTCAATTATGCTTCTTAATTTCGAATCTGCTTCGCCTTTTCTGGATAAAAGAATTTACTTTTTTTATTTTTCTCCGTTATAATTCCTTTTTATTCTAAGTAATTATTTCCTGAAGAAGTTGCATTTGAATGTAATTTCCTATCTTAATGCGAAATTAGTATTGTATATTATCTTTTTCGTCTGCTTTATAAGCATTGATAGCTGTGACGAGCTAATTTAAACTATTGGACTGTTTCAATATGACTTTTTTTTTTGTGCTGAAAACTGATTTCTCGCATTTCTGTGAAATCTATTCAAAACATTGTTTCTATTCGCTTGTAAGAGTTTTTCATAAAATGAATTTTTAATAAAGTGCATTTTTTAAGTTGAGGATGAGAATGAAATTTAATATGTATGTTTACACATGATATTTTGCGGAGTATTTGCTACTAAACATATTTAAGACACTTTAAAATGGAATATTTAAAAATGGTCTTATGATTTTAGAATTTGAAATAGAAAAATAAAATTGTAAAAAATTTTTATTGTAAAAAATGGAAGGTCATGTGCTGGTCTGATCAATATAAATAGTCACATATGTGTTTAATAATATTAAAAGTTTCGTTTGGACAAGAAACAATAATAAGAAATTTTTATTTTAAATTTTTCATAAAAATGCATGTGTTTTCAGAAATTTAAACTTTTATAGATGTTTTCATTCATTGTGTGTAATGTTTCTAATTTCATTGCTTATTATTATTACTACCCTCATTGGAACCATCACCAGATCCACAAGGAGAAAAGTCACTGAAAGTAAATAAAATTTGTGCTTGTGTTAACTCTCGCATTGACAAAAATGAATGCAATAAACTCTTTTTAGTCTGAGTTTTTTTAGAATAACTTTTACTTGTTTTACTAGCTAAAAAAATAAATTTGAATGGAATTTGATTTTTTTTAAATTTGCTTTTAATTCGTATACTAGAAATTAAACTGTTTTTAAAATCTTTAACACAGTTTATACTTATTAAAATGTATTAAAAAGATAAAAATACATTTTCAAACATATTAATTAAAATAAATTTATATAATATTTTTAAAAAAAAGTAATATATGTGTAATTTCGTAAAAGTTATTGTTTGATAATGCTAAAAAATTAGTTTTTAAATAATTCAAATTTATGATGCATAACAAGATGAAAATAGTTTGATTCTAAAATAAAATAAATTTTAAAAAAATTAAACTTGAAATAAAATGGATTACAATATTAAATATTTCAAAGATCGATTGAGACAATATGCTGTTACAATTCGTATTTAATCATGTTCTCTTTTGCCTCAAAACCCATTGATACTTAGATACTTATTCTCCATTGTTTTCCAAATTATTTATCCCTTCAGCTTAATATTATTTTATATTTTTACATAACATTTTAAAATGATAAAAAACATAAGGCTCTTTTATGAGCTGAATAACATTTTATTATGTTTTTTACCTTAAAAAGTATTGTACATAAAATACATTAAAATCATTTGTGAATTGACTGTTTTAAAAGTACTCTTGGGACAGTTTCTACGTATGGTTAATCTTTCCCAACCTTGCAGTAGAAAGTTATTTATGTAAATCTTGGATAATTTCAATTAGAAAAAACTTTTTTTGAAAGAATATAAATACAGGTACTGTTATGTGTTTGTTGTTATAACATTGTTTCTTAATATTCTATTCTTGAAATTATTTAACACCCCTACAAAGTTTTTTTTAAAAAAAGTTGTTAATTTTTTTAATGTTATGAAAATAACTGAGATATAGAAAAGAAAGGAAAATATAATTGATTTCATTCTTATTTCTAAGCAATATTTGTTTTTTCTATTTCTACTCGTGATCAAGATTCTTTGAAAAGTTAACTGGTGGCTTAGATATATAAAGTAAGACAGTATTTTTTAAAACTCATTATATATTATTTTATTTTCTATCTATTAAATAAATATTTCAAAGATACACTCGTATATATATTTTTTTCAATCCTACAATACATTTCGGAGGAGAGACAAATAAAAATGTTACTTAGTATCATTCTGTTGAAGAATTTCCGCTATACAATGACATTCTGTCATTGTTTTATCGTACATTAACCACATACTCGGTTGTCGGAGGTTTAGAGGAAATTAAATGTCATATGTTCGTGAAAGTATTTACGGAAAAAATTTATTTTCTTCGTAGATTTTCCTTGTTCCGTGAAAGTGAATGTTCTTCAATCTGTGTTATTCGTTGAAAAATGATGACGAGGTTGATAAATATCAAAAATTAATGAGTTGATATTTATTAGCATCGTATTCTTCAGACTTGTGTTTAGTTGTTTAATTTTTGGTGCATTACTTTGTTGTTCATATAATGTGAAAACTCAAATAAAATTAATTTTCAGAATTAAGTTTTATTAGTGCAATATCAGAAACTGATATGTATATTTATTATTTTTTATCTCTAAAAATTTAATTCTACTTTTTCCGTAGAAATAATTTTAATTTTTGTGTTAACGTGTATATATGGGTTGTATTTTTTTCCGTATACTTTTCAGTGATATATACCGTGTTTGTTCGAATCCAAGCCGCTTCCAAAATTCTCAACACATTTTTGTGAAAAAATAAAAGATAATGTAAAATAGTTTATCGAGATATCAAATATTCACGAAATTAAAAAAACTAGAGCTAATTAGAAATGAATAATTAATTTATTTTAAAAGTATTAAAAACTTCTAAATACGTACACGAACCTATAATTTCTCTAACAGTCTGTATCATGTTAATTTCCTTCATCCGACGTTTTTTTCCCGCCTTCGATTCTAAGCCACACCCGATTTTCGGTAGCATTAACATTGGAAAAAATAACGGCTTGGATACGAATAAACACCGTCATTTTTAAATTTACTGACTCAATAGAAATACAATGTATTTTGATGTATGTGATGAAATTGAAAAACAGAAACAACATATCTTTATTTTGATGATAATTATTAGAATAATGTACACCAGGGGGTCAAACTCGCGGGCCGCATCTGACCCATAGCAAACATTTTTATGACCCTGTCAATATATTGGCACACAATATTAAAAAAATATCAAAATTTTGGAAAATAGGAGAAAAATAGGAAAGAGTAGAAGAGAAGAGATGTCAAGAGTCAGGATGTACATATTAAATTTTTCTTGTTCTTTTATATGTGTTTATTATAATGTGTTATTCAAAATAAACTTATGTTTCTATGAATTTTGATTTTCTTTGCGGCCCACCTTAAATTAAACTTTGTTCATTTGAGTTCTTTTTCAGTTTGATACTCTAGTAATATACACTATTCTTCAGCATTTTTTAATTTGCTTGGCTTTTATATTAGTTTATTTTTATTTTTCGAAGAAATGTTTCCATATTTAAAATCCATTTTTTTTCAATATATTTTTCTACATTTATAAAGATTTTAAATCATGGCACTTGAAGAAAAATACATATACAATTTCGGAATAAACAATTTAGATGTTTTTATTCTAAATAGCTATTTCTATGAATAACCGTGTGTTAATTATTTGAAATAATCTTAAATTTTGCTTTGGAGAAAAGGAAATGAATGTCTGATTTTAGCGAAATAATTATAAGTTCATGATTTTTATTTCATTTAAATTTAAATACTTTAAAAAACAAGTAAACACACAAAATATTTGAATTTTAATTAATTTATTCAAAGTTCTCATCATTAAAATGCAGTACATCTTTATCAGTTTCTTTTTTCACAGTTCTCTCTGCCATAATTTAATTATTGTTGCAAAGATAATTCTCTGAAATAATTATCAAATAAATTTAATTAAAAATTATTAATAACTTGCTACATTTCATATCATTTGTCTGCATAAAACAATGGTTTAATGACTCTATATCATTTACTTTTGTTAGTTAATTAGACGCCGTGATTAAAATTGTTATTATATTTCTTGAGGTAAAAATGCTAATTAATAAACTTGTACGAATGCAGTCGGCCGCAGTCGTAAAAATACTTGTTTAATTCAAGTCAGGCTGTAAATTTATTGTCCAATAAAAATTTACAACACACTTAATAATTCATAAATTTTATTATGTCTCTCAAATATAATATACTCATGTTTTGCATGGATCGATTTATTTATTTAGAAGAATTAAAATTATTTATTAATGTATACATCAAATAGTTTGCATGATAAATACTGCTGTAAACTTGAATCAGAACAAGAATTAATCCAGTGTATTTTCAATTATATGAATATTTTAACATTGCACATGATTATTTGCTTTTAATCGTATTTATGATTTGGGTGTCTTAAATTAATCTAAATACTCTGTAAGGATCCAAATTATCGTTACTTATGTATAGACAATAGTTTATTTTCTCTATTAGAAAATTATTTTATTATTTTAACTATTTTTTATCAATGCCTCTAAATGTTAAAGTTAAAAGTGTGTTTTTGTGAACTTGTTTGCAACACATTGTTAAAATTTCTTGAAAACATTTTATTCCCATTATCATTAAAAATATTATTTAAAGCTATTTTCTTTTTCAGAGCTGTATTAACTTTATTGTAGAAGTTAAATAAAGTTAAAAAAATATAAAATATTCTTCCTTGGGGGTTATTACGGTATATTCGCCGTGTAATGCGCATCCTCTTTTTTACGAAGAAACCTAAAATGTGCGTGCATGCAATGGTCTTATGTATTGAAGTCATTTATTCCATGTGTTATCTCAATCTTTTGAAAAAATAACATATATCTACTACTATAGCTCTATAAATTTATATGGTAGGGGAGACCGCGGCAGGATGACGAGCGGGGCAAGATGACTAATGTCTTAATTTTTCCGTATTCCACTAGGTAGCAGCATCAAATGAACACTACTGGCTCTTCTTTTGGCCTTTCGTTAAACTATAGTATAGACACGCTGAAATCGCCCTTTTTGTGTTAGTTGTGAAGCTTTGATTGTTTTTTGATGCCACGATATAACTTTTATGCATGTGTAAATAAGCTTTGCTACAGATACAGGTAAGATATAACGTTTCTCTTTAATATTTATGAGTAACTTGGTTTAAATACTACCTATTACCATGAATAAATGCCACTTAATTGCCTTCCTTTATGGTAATGAGAGTGAATATTTTTAAACAGACAGTCTGGGCCAAGACGACAATCCGAAACACGGGGCAAGATGACGAGCTCGTCATCTTGCCCCGTGTTTCGGAACTTATTAAATTTACTATTGTTGTCCATTCTATTAAATCCTGTGAACACTTGTTTGTCTGTGTGTATGTCCGAGTGGCCTTGCGCTTTCATCTCTTTTGGGGCTAAGAGGTGCATCGGATCGGGAAAGGTTTCATTGGAAAGGGGGTGGGTGACCAGATGACGACATTTTTGCCTTCTGCTAAGCCACCCCCTCCCTAAAGAGGAAGGAATGTAACAATAATTTGTTGCTTTAGAGCTACTGGCTTTCATCTGCCACCTTTTCTGATTTTTTTGCGAGAAAACGAATGCTTCCTGAACTCGTAGAAAGAGCCTCAACAGGAACTGTAGGCAACTGTAGTGATAAGGGCTGGAACAGTGAGGACACCTTTTTCTCTCTTTTGAAGCACTTTTATCTTCATGTGAAACCAACCAAAGAATCTTTTAATCTGTTGATTTTTGAAAATCACAAAACTCGTATAACTTTGCAGGCTATCTTATATTGTTGAGCGAAAAACATCATCATGGTTGGGTTGCAGTCGCACACATCACATTGTCTCCAGCCCCTTGTTGTGTCATTTTTCGACCAGTTAAAAACGCACTATAGCCAAGCATGTGACACCTTTATGGTCACTCATCCAGAACAAACTATCACAGACAAAAATATTGGTGAGGCTTTGAGCATCACTTACTTCAAATCAGCTACAGTTGGAAATGCCGTTGAAAGGGTTTACAGAATATGGGATCGGGCCTCATAATGCTCTTGTGTTTAGCGAACAGGACTATGCGGTGGTAAAAACTACTAACCATGCTGCTGTTGGAGATGAAACTGAGAATAATAGTGCTAATCCTCAGACCCCGGTAATAGAAAACCAACATATAAACCCTCCAGAAAAACCAGAACTTATGGCAAATGCTGATTCTGATGCACCAAAGAAGCCTGTTAGTGTTTTATATTTCAAACCATTGCCTAAAACAACATAATGTGAGAAAAAAAGAAAAAGTAAAAAAGTGAGTTCTAGCATTCTTACAAGCACACCCACCAAAGAAATGTTAGAACAAAGGGAAAAGCAGAAGGAAGAACAGGAAGTTTTAAAAAAACAGAGACAAAAAGCTCGTGAAGCTAAAAAGGGAGTAAAAAAACTCAAACTGTTCATGTAGACCTAAATCTATAAAATCTAGGCCAAAAATTCCAGTTGTATCAACTTCAAAGGACGGTGTTATAAGATGTCCTTGCTTGTGAAGAGGAACCCTCCAACAGAAGAAGGGATCCAGTGCTGTAAATGCCAAGAGTGTTGGCATGAGGAATGTTCCAATTATAAAAATGTCATTTTTATTTGTGACCATTGTTAGGTACACAACTAAACACTTCAACATTACGTTACAATGCATTACGCTTAGTTTGATACTTTGTAAGATGTAAAAACACAGTTATCATTTGTTAAACCATGTAGCACATTCAAAAGATAAAACGTGCTCAACCTTTTTCAGTGTAGCCATCTTGCCCCAAGCAAAAGTCATCTTGCCCCAGTACTGGGGCAAGATGACGATTTGTTAAGGTTATGAAAAAATAAAATAATCCTTAACTTCTTTTATTGGAAAATTAAATGGTAATATGTTTTAATACTACAAAGGACTACTCTAACAGTTCATGTAAAATTGATTTTACTACCCTTAAAAATAAATTAATAAACAACAAAAAACTGTTAACGTCGTCATCTTGCCCCGGTCTCCCCTATGTCATTTTTTAAAAAAAATAAACAGTTTTTCGATATATGTAGAACTATATATTTTTTATGTTCATCTCCTTTTTTATTTTATTTTTAAAGCTATCATTTTTATAACCATCGTAAAACGCGCATCTGTAAATTTAAATCTTGTTTTTTTTGTATTTAAAGTGCGCGTTATTTGCCAGATTTTTATAAAAATAAATAATGCGTAAAATATGGTCAGTAATAATTAAATTTTGTTTATTTTAACTAATCATATTTAAAATACATTTCAATCTCTATTTTTTATTGAATTTTGTTATGTGTAACAAATTTCTTAAAAACTGTTATCACACATTCAGTATTATAATATCAAGTTATGCATTTTATCTTTTTCCTCGAAATTCTCTACTCATTTTCAACAACTGAATTAACCGAATTAGTGCCATCTTCATTTTACCAAGCATAAAAAAAGGAACGAAATTTTCTTAATTAATTACTCTTCAAAATATTATATTCCGGACTTATAATAACTTCTAAGACAAGGCAAGACGGCTTCGTTTCAAAATCTGTTAAATAATTCTCTTGAGAATTTCAAGTGTCGGATGTATATCCTGAGAGCCTCTGTCGGCTTGTCATATGCGGCTCTTTTTTTCCAGCAGAATATGCTTAAATTAAATTCCTTTAATCTTCCCCGGTCTTTAAGAAAACGTCACCTCTGGAAGTTGTCTGTTTCTGCAAGATAATAATACTTGTCGTAGAAGGGATTAAAGAAGATTTAATAACGCCTGGTGATAGAATGTTAAGTATTACGTTGACTTTATTTTGGTAATTGCATCTTTTGTATTATAAAGGTATGCAATAGCCACAGGTAAGAGGCTCTTCCAGTAGGAAGTCGATTTTGAAATCAATTACACGGTGTTAAAAATGCAGATTATTTAAAATTCTCTATTTCTTTTCCGTTATTAATTATACGTGTGTACATTTTATGCTTACCTGTTATTTTTTCGTTTTGAATAGGTGATATTTAATTGTCTTTTAAAATTAAAAAAAGCTAAATAATCTTTTAGTGTTTCTGCTAAAAAGTTGTTTAAACTTTTTGAAACTTTATAGTTATTTGACTAAATAGTTTGTTACTTTAATTAAGGTTAATTTTTTGTTCATTAGAGGTACTAAGTATTAGTTTCTTGATACATGAAAAATAATTATTATTAGTTACATTTTTTGTTAGTAAATTTTGCAGTACATTTGACAACGAAATTCTAAGTCATTTAAATATCCTTGAAAAACTTGTTTCTATATCCATTATCTAAATACTACATATTTGATTAATTTACTTTTGCAGAAACTGAAAAGTATTAATTTAATAAATATATAAATCATCTTAAAGATTGAACTGCTCTTACATTTCTTCTAAATAGAACTTAAGTTCTAAGACCTTTGTGATTTGCATGATATTATTAATAATGAATATTAAAAATGATATGAGCAACTGGACTCAGATGTTTTCTTCGTACGATCTAATATAAAACGCATGGAATAATAGAATTATAATTTCCAAAATCGCTCATAATCATTTTTATAAAATTTAATATTTGTTTCCTACATACATCGTCTATCTTCTATACTTTAAAAAATCCATTTTTGTGTCGTATAACCAGCATTAACTATTTTCTTTAATATAAATGATTACGTACCTATGACTGCTGAAAAAAGGAGTTATCCATTTGTTACGTAAATTTCTTTCATTTTCCTAGCATAAACTTTTTTTTGCTCTAAATATAAAATGCAATGCAAAGTTGCAGTCTAATGACTGTAAAAATCGTGAATTGGTGCATAAACTAGAACTTTTTTAACGCAATATAGCTCTAAAATATTTTTCTTGTTTAGCCTGGTATGTTTTGATTATCGGTTTGAAATTTCACTCCTACAAAAGGTTACATAAATGAAAATGAGGATTATGGCTTGTAAAATTTAGTAAAAACCTCAAAACCCTAATCTAAAGCTCCCGTTTGCTCGTATCTGAAATGCATGAATGTATATAAATCCTACGAAATTTCTACTTTCCTTCTGAAGTTAAGATTAATATATTTATTATACAAATAATGTGAAAGATTCTGTGGGATTATATACATCATTTCATCCTATTTTTTGTAAATATTTTAAAGTTTTTTTTTCTAAAATACGCAAATTTTAAAAACAAATTATTAAAATAAAAATGAAATGTTTTCAAAATTTGGAGGAAAATTACAATTCTACTAACCTCCTCATCATATTTTTAGTACCATTGGAATGCATTTAATTACATTCAAATAAATACGATAGTCTAGATTTAAGTAGACTTTATAGAAATAATATTACACATTCACGAGTATAAAATGGCTGGTGCACAAGAGAAGAAGAGAGAGTAACGCTCAAATGTTACTAGCTCTTTTTCTAAAACCATATTATTCCATGTAAATCAAACCAATCAAAAGCATACATACAATTTATTTCATTTTAAATGCTTTTTTGTAGTTTATAATTAATAATCTAGTAAATTTCACTACATTAGTTTGTTAATATCGTCACAAATTTATATTAGAGTAAAAAAAAAAAAAAAACGAAGAATTATTTTTAAACCATTAGAAACAATTTTCTTTGCAAAATGATTGTTTTTTTATGAATAATAACAAATTAAAAGTTTTAGGAAATAGTTTTGAATTCTATATATATATTCTGTTACATATATATATATATAATTCCTTAAAATCAAGTTGTTAATAATTATGTTCAATTTTATCATGTGAATTGAAAATAAAGAAAATTTAGACTAATATATAATTATTCAGATTTAATGTGATAAAAACAATAATAATCTTTGAATTAAATAATCTGAATGGCTTACATCCCACATTTTTAACATGATTTTAGCAATTTAAATTCAATCATGAAGAAGAGCTTACGTTTAAATTTCAACTTTGAAGGAATTTATCCTTTTCAAAATTTGGGCGTTATTAGAAAAAAAGTACTAAATAATGATCTATAAACCACATCATGAAAAAATTCTGAATCATTGCTATCTAATATATCTTAATTTAATCCTTTTTTTTTTTTTTTGTTTTTTGTAAATGTTTAATTTTTTTCCTTCAAATGATTTCTACGGAAAGGACTGCCTTTTAAAAACCGTCATCAAACTAATGGGTATATCGGCTCAAAATAAAAGTGGCGACACTAATACTCAGAATAAGAGAAAGCCATTTATTCTTTTATATATATATAAAAAAAGATGTGATAAACTATTGATTATTGCGCAAAAACATCAGATAATTACATCTAAGAGAGAAAATTTCAAGTTTTGTCTCGAAAGAGACTCACTTTATGCTTAAGGATTTTTTTCATTATTTTTAAGCAAAGCTCCAATGAAATGTTTATGTACTTGTTTATCCCATGTATTGCTGTTTTGTTAAATTTTTCTTTTAAGTTGATGTAAATAAAAAATATTTTCCGCCATTATTGGGAATTATTTGTTTTTTGAATAATTTATTTTCCTTAGGAAATAGCACTTCCATCTAAATATCATGTTTGTTGCTTAACCTTTATAAGTATGGATTGTTACAATTCTACAACTATCAATATTTTCTATTTGATTTTTTTATAAAACAGTTATAAAGCACACAATAATATGTTTTTCTTAATATATATATATATTAATGAAAAATACTGTTGGCTTAACTACATTTTATTTATTTTACTTGCTTTATTTATTTTTTATTCCTAACTTAATGTTAAGTTGATGGGTATGGGGCTGCGATGGTAATTTAATTTCATTAAAATTAAGATAATGATTAATAATTAGTTAAAATAGTTGCTTAATTGAATAAAGTGGTTGATTTTTTTTTACCTTCAAAGTGCTCTAAGCAAGTACAGTTACTTAATTTTAGACTGTCTTACGTTAAAAAATGCTCCAGTAAATTATGATGAATCGATTCGCATTTTAAATTTAATTATTCAGATTTCTGCGCTTATCAAAGGTATTGCCATTAAAAAAATGAAACGTCTGCAGTATTTTAGGAATGAAACAAATTGTTATTAATCATTTAAAACATCAAAAGTTATTAACATCATTAAGAATTTTAATTTTTACGCATCATCTAACCGAAGTGGCTATATTTCTTTAATTTTTAATGTAATCACTCGCAATTGATTTAAAGTAATAAATGCCAGGAGAAATTAATTAAGTTTTAGGCAAAGGTTAATGGCGAAATTTTTCTTTTTTATATATCCTGGTGCAGTAGAAAGAACTATTTTAATAATTTCCAATTTTGGAGTGCAATTTGTTATCTATGAAACGGAAAAACTGGTTTTCTAGTTACTTCTTCTGTCTTACGATTTTTATCTCAACTAAGAAGAGTAATCGTAATTTCACCTGAGAGCCATAAAAATTTAATTTAAGGTTTAGTGATTTCAAGTTACATTTTTCTATCTGATAGTGTTTCGATGTAAGTGACGCAATTTTTCGTATTAATTCTCACAAATTATATTTTTGCTAAAGTTAATTCACATTTTTTTGCTCAAATAAATTCATTAATTATAATTAAGTAGTAATTTATTAAACTTGCAAAATGGTTCTTTTTAAGTATTATTAGAATCTCTCGTTTTCTCTCTCTCTCTCCATTTGCAATTTTTATTACTTTAAAAGTAAATGCTTTATGTGTTTCAGGTTACAAATACAAAAAAAGTAATGTAGTATCCATACTTCCAAAATATTTGTAAGAAGTTTATTTTTCTTCAAAATTCAAACATTAAGCAAAGTCTTAACACAAACAGAAATTGGCTTGATACAAATAAGAAAGATTTTTTTATGAAGTTTTTTTTTTTAAATATTATTTAAGTGATGGATATTCTTTCAAAATGTATGTACCAATTTTAATTAAAAAAGTTTGTTTATCTTACTCAATATGTATTCTTATGAGAATTAAATAATAAGATAATATTTTTTAAGTCATTAAAATTATCTTTTAAATGAAATTTCTTAAAAGAGCTTTTTAGAAACAAGACTGAATTTGTTTGGGACTATTTGTCTATATGTCGCTATTTTTTATAGTGTTTCATATTAAACCTTTTTTTGGAACATTTATTTCTCTTGAATTTCCCGCCGTTTTTTATGCTTTACTAACAATTATACAATATCGTTTAAGTAAATATATTTTATCTTGCCAAATTTTAAATTTACATTAAAATTTTAGGGTTGGGCAGAATACTTCCCAGGGAACCATTCACCGCCATTAAGAAAATTTAATTTGATGGTGATTATTTGCCATGAAAAGAGGAGAAGCGTGTTGCAATGCACTGAGGTACATCCCATTCTGCACGCATGTAACTCGTCCTCTTATCTTGTCCCTTTCATCTGCAAATCCTACATCGACTATAGTTGGAAACCATCTTTGGCATATGATCTCCCACACTGGATAGGCGCACGTCATTCAGAACTACACATTTCTTTCCTTGAAAACTAACAGGACGTCCTGATCTTTTTCTTGAGTAATATCCGTCTGTTAGCTGACGAGCTAATGCTTTGCGGAATGTTAGCTGGTCTGAAATTCTGTTTCTTTGGTTCACTTGCCACTGTATGAAACTATTTAAGATGGCAAGGTCAATAAGAAAATAAAAGATACGATGACACCATATTACAAATCTTCTTCCTATTTGGTCTCTTCTTTTTTTTTTTTTTTGATCGTAGAGATGAACCCCTCCTATGACATCGTAATATACAACGAAAGCTTTGGGGCAAGGTACTTCTTCTTTAATACCATCTTTTTTTTTTCTTTATCGATTTACAGATGTCATAATCACTGGATTATGTGCAGTAGCACAAAACGGAAGTGTTAATTAGTCTTTTCATCGTTAAAATAGCAAGATCAATATATTTTAATGGGTTTTACGCTTCCAACAGGTGTATTTTGTAAGATCATGTAGATGGGAAGTAATCTTCCCGAGGCCCATGAGATGAAGACTATCATGTAGAACAAGGGTGTCAAACTCAAAAGCTAACTTGGGCCATAAAAACAAGGTTTAACTTAAGGTGGGCCGCAAAAAAAATATTCATAGAAACATAAATTTATTTCAAATAATTTATTACAATAAACATAAATAAAAGAACAAGAAAAACTAAATGTTTACATCCTGATATTTGACATTTAGTCTCTACAGCTATCTTTCCTGTTTCGAGAGAAATTTTTATATTTTATTATATATTATTGTGTACCGATAAATTGGTCCCCGCCGCATGTTTGACACCCTTAGTGTAGAACAAAGGGCCCTGTTGCTAATGGTATAATGAACACCCCTCTAACATGAAATCTTAGCCTGTAGATGCTTTGCAGATGAGTTGAAAGAGAAAGGAGAGTGAATTAAAACTCAATAAGTGATGCATCTTTTTTGATGGAATAGCTTGATTTTTAAAGAAAATCTTGGTTTAAATTAATCTCTAATTTCTGAATAAATACTTTGTGTACTCAAAATATATTTATAAAGATGATGGTGTTAAAAGTCCTTTCGTTAGTAGAATGTGGAATTTCTGATGTAGTAAATAACAAAACTTATTTTACATGAGTCATTTTATTTTTTAGGAATCACTGAGCGAAATTTGACTTATAATCGTAATTTTTTTTTCTTTTGGAGAGATTAATCCTTTTTTTCTCGAAATTTGTTTCATCTATGAGTTAAATTTTGTGAAACAGCACATCAAATGCCTTATTTAGTTTTACGATCATATAATTTATTTCTAAAAATATAAGTCTAAGTAAAATTGTGATGTTTGTCATTTATGCAATATATATTCTTATCACACATTTGATGTAGGTTAAAATTTCTCATTTTCTATTTTTCACCAAACCAATCAAATTGCCAAATCTTGTTTTTGTTGTCGAATTTTACATGTGTTTGCATCATATAAATGATAAAAGTACACTTTAGAATGTTTTCGTGAAAACGGGCTTTTCGATAAAATAATCATATTCAATAACCTTATATTTTCTACAAGTTTGTACATTAAGAAAATGCATATTTTCATTTGTTTAAAAACAGCGGAGAATCATCTAATGTTCCAAATATTTATATTGAGAATGTAGTAAGCCAAATTAGTCTCTGACTTTTCAACAGGGCCGGAAAGTCTTCCCAGAATGTCCTAGGTGCGAGGCTGATGAGGCCTCTCCCAGTCATATTCTGAATTGCTTGAGTTTTTCGTATGACGAGGTTTTAGGAAATCCTATCTTATTTCTGGATTTTTTGGAGATTTTTGGTTTTATGGAGATGGTGTAGCTGAGCTACACCATCTGGGATAAGAAATAACAACAACAACAACAGTAAGCCAAATTATAGTACATATATCATAAGATATTTTTATTTTCAACTTATGCATAAAACATTTTTCCGTGATGCTGTAATAAATTTATTACGTACTATCGCAACTATGCCAAAGTTCAAGATAATTTGCCAAGTTGGCAACACCGATTTCGCATGTGTCGTACACGCTAGATTGGCAATCATATGCTTCGTCTCACAC
>BMAO01039309.1:0-17741 GCA_019973975.1 Trichonephila clavata | reverse complement strand
AGTGAAGATGATAGTGAAATGTTATCAAGATTTTTCAGGGGCACTTTTGAATGGTGACAGTAAATTTTGTAGTGAAGAATTACTATGAATGGATTTAACTTCTTTTACGAGTTTCGATTTAATTTAAAAATTTCTAATTAATCTGTATATCATCTCTAAAATTAAAGGATTTCTCACACAAAATTTACTGACTTTATATACTATTTAGCACAAAAAATTAAATCTATTTCAGAAGAAGGAATTTTTCCAAATAAATCTGCACCAAAGGGATTAATTAAAAGTTTAACTTTAAATACTTGGTAATAATCATTATATGTATGGAAAATTTTTGAAATTGATGGTGCAGTTTTCCATTGATGAAGCTCAACTCATTTGGCATTGATAAAATTGCTTCAAAATTAACCATTTTATTATTTTAATAATGAAATAAAAATTCCAAATTTTTTTGAAAAATAATTATTGTTTGAAGTGTAAATTATTGATTTGAAATTAATGAAAAAAATCATGCTAATTGAAACTTTTAATTATGTTTATTTGCAAATACATAAACATGTTTAGTAATGTTTAATTTTGTCATAGAATAATTTTTTTAAAAAAATATAGAGAAATTTTTAGAATATTTTTTTTAAAAAATGTAGAGATTTTTTAGAATAATTTTAAAAAAAAAAAAATATTTATATATTTTAAAGTAATTTGTTATTACTGACATTTCCTTAAAAGTTAATGTTTTCAAACTAATTGAAATTCAGCAAAATTGAAAGATGAATCTTCAAAATAATTTTTAAGTAATAAATGTAAGTTTGATTTTATGCATTTTTTTTTTTTCTAACTCAGTTCTGTCATTTTTTAAATCTTAAAAGTCATTTTGATATCAGATACTCAAAATAAATTTAAACATGTAAAATTTTTGGTTTTCAAAAGCATATATTTAGAAATATATATACTCGTTTTCCCATTCGGATATTGACAAACATTTTCTATCAAAATTTTGAAATACATTTTGTTTTTATATTTATAAAAATTTCAAATTAAAAAAGATTACATATTAAAATAAAAATTAATTTTAAAGGCAGTTCACATGATTTCAACTAATCTTTAGTGTGCGAAATTAATTTTTTTAAAGCATATGAAAATATTCTTACATTACTTTCATTAAAGAAATAATTAGCTAGATACCAGAAAAAAAAATTTAATGTTTCTATTGGGTTTTTAAACTTAAGGGGGAGAAAAACCACTTTTAATTATCAGAGAATATATATAAAATAATTTTATTTTTTGAATTCTAGAATATTTCCTAAAAAATTGAGCATTTCTGTGAAACGTTTAATATTTATATAATACTGAGTCATATATTAAAAAGTTCTACAACATTTTTTTATTTGTTCCCAAGCATAAATTAGTCTCTTTAAAATCTTACAAAAATGTTAAATTTTTTTTTTTTACATTACTTAAAATGATTGTAAATATTCGATAATTCAAAAAATTCTTGTGGTGAAAAAACTAAATATTAAAGTTGCAGATTTTGGATAAGATAATCTGGATTCTTTTGAGTCATAGTACATTCATTGTACAAATGTATAATTGCTGTAGGTGAAATGTAACTTAGCCTCAAGGCCCTCATATACTGAGGAAAGTAAAGAACCAAATCTAGTAATATCCTCATCACTCTGTGTTACAAATTTCAAGGTATAGAGAACAAAATACCATTAATATTTGTATATTATCACAACCATGTAAATGGGAAATAAACAAAAGATAACTTTATATAACTGGACTCTGAGGTTGACATTAATAACAATATACCTAAAATACAGAAAATTAGTGCTGCCAATTGATGCTTTTACAGTTTGAGGAGGTATTTACAATCAAATTAATTAAAAGGAAAAAACTAAAATATTTTATAAATGTCTAATTACAACTATATTCATCAGAAACTTGGACGATGGCACCAAATGATGAAATACTCTTGGTGCCCCATCCTAAGAGCCATCTTTGAGGAAATCAAGTTGGCCTTTGGCACAGACACTTAAATTTAGAACTCTACAGTGCCTTCAGGGAACTAGAGTGTGTCAAATATGATCCAAATAAAATATACCCAAAGAATTAAATGGGCTGAGCATGTTATCAGAATGAAAAGAACGTTCAACACAGAAAATCTTTTTGGCCAAGGCCATTGAAATAAAAACTACGGATCAACCCAACCTCAGGTGGGTTGACTGCCCAGATAGGAATTTTGCTACCCAAAGAGTGACTAATTGGAAGACCATGGTTATAAAAGAGAGACTGGGGGAAAATTCTTGAGACCAAGACTCACCTGGGCTGTCATGCCATAGAAGATATGAAAGGAAACAGGCCAAATTATAAAATGCATGAAATTCTGTTAGTCTGATGCTATTGCTTCATGGCAACCACATAATTCCAAGTTGTACTTTGACAAACAGGGAAGTTTTTTCTTCCCATTTGGTTTCTGTATTTTGTTTTTTTCCTTCTTATTTTCATCCTAATCCAAATTTTTAAAAATGAAATTGTGTTTTTTTCATCAAAAGGAAATGTGATAAAATATTTTAAAAGTAGAATATTTTAACCTTAAAAACATTAATGTTTGAATTTGAATACCATGAAATTATTTGAAAAACAGGCATTTTGGAAATCCAATATTAAAAACTGTAATCAACACATTAGGAATGGCAGTTTTAAAACAGTTGCCTGCATTTTATCACAGTTCTATACAGTATTTAAGTTTGAATTTTACAATGAAATTTTCACATCAAAAAGAATCATAGAACCCAACTTAAAATTTTTGGAAAAGTAATTAAAATATAATACAGGACTGTAAAAACATGTAATAAATCATTCTTTTTCAATAAAAAAGTTGCCAAACTTCACTAATGTGCTTATGATAATGCACATTTTACAAAGCGCTTTTCTTGTCCACTGATCATCAATTAGTTACTGACGTAACAAGTCCTGGTGTACCTTGTAATAAAATTCTTTGGGAGGCCTTTTTTTTTTGTGGAAGAGCTTTGTTAATGGGACTATTGATAACATTTTATGATTTTTTAATTACACATGTTGAGATCCCAGTAGCTTGGAGGTCCTGTACCACTGATACTATGATAGCTATGGCCCTGTTCAAAATTATAAAGTCTGTTGTATATTGTGCAGTTTCTCCTACAATTTAACCCACCAAACTGCATAACTATCATAACAAAATTATACAGATTTTATTGGTCTGCTGCTCTAAATTAAAATTACAGTAAAATCTTCACAATAAATTTCCTTATCTCATTTTTAAAAAAATCTGAATAATTGTTGAGATTATTCTTAAAATTATTTTAAGAATGCTATTTTTCTTTTCTATGCAATCTTGCCTTGAATTTGTAAAATTTCTCCAGGATTTATAAAATTTTAAAAATCTTGTTTAACAAAAAATGGTTTTAAAAACTGGCATGGCTAGTCCTGAGTAGGCCCTGCATCAAAACTCAAGGACCCTTAACATCTTACGATTCTTTGCTTACACATGTTGGAGGCCCTGTATCATTGATACAATGGTAGCTACGCCCAGTGGTTTTAAAATTACTGCATCAAAATAGTCTTACTTAATCATACATATATACTAAAAAGTTTCATTACAAAAGGAATAAATAAAAATTACCCCCAATCACTTTTTGTAAAATAGATTGTGTGTTATCTTAATTTATTATACATAAATTTATATTCCTGCATTTGTTTCCCATTTAGCATAAGGTTTTTAAAAGCTTCATTTGAAATCAATAATACTCCCAAATTATACATCAGAGAAAAAATCATGCATAATGCACAATAACGAAAACTTTAATATATTTAGAATATGCACATAGAAAGCAAATATTTTATTACTAGTCAGATTTAGTCAAAAATTTAAAATATTTACAACATAGAGAAGTTAGTTAATTGCTAATACAGACCTTTGTTAAACCTTTAATAATTGCATTTGTAACTCAAATTTTCCCATACTATTTTATTCCTGTATGTTTGTATTTGATGTTTCCAAAACTATAATTGATAATATTAGTGGCTTTGTAGTTACATTAATATAATTAACTTGAGTAATAAAAAAAGACTAGATACTTAAAATAAATTTGCATAGATTAAATCTAATTAAAATTGACTGTACAGAGAGAGAATATTAAAGTTTTTACTAAGCAATATTATTTATTGTCCTCTATTGAGTGAGTGAAAATTAATGCCACACTGTTCAGCTATTTGAGAGCTTTTGGAAACTGATCTAGTAATTTTGAACCATGGTCAAGTAAACTCAACACCTAAGCTAGCACACCCCTCTCCTAACTACCACACCAATGGAGGACATTTGAGCTCTAGACAGATTTTTCATGCGTCACTCCCCTACATGGCAGTGGTAACTAGGCTCAAACTCATAACTCACTGGCCACATGTTAATTACCTTGACCACTATTCTACCGCTGCCACTTATTGCCCTCTAATTTACTGTATTGAAAAGAAACTTTACAAAATATTGAGTTTCATAACCAGATTGATAAAGCTATTTAGAAAAAATTAAATAATCTCGTATGTATTTAGAAATTATTAAGCAACTAGATACAATTATTTTAAGTCAAGATTCAATAAAAGGAGAGAAAAAAAGGAAAGCATGACAATTTTTTTTAGAAAAGCCTTTGTTGCACAAATAAAAAATTTTTACACACATGTCTCAATCATTTTCAGATTTATATAAGTCATAATTTCTTCTCTTAAATAACCTCTTGACAGGAGGTTCCTTTGCCCCATCTAGTTCATGTTTACTAGAATCCATATTCGCTTCTTTTAGCTCTGGAAAAATATTTCATTACATTATTTTTAAAAATAAGAGGTTGAGAATCTTTTGACTTCCCGCCAGTATCATCAGAGTTAGTAAAATTTGGTTGGGAACCAATTTTGTCAATAACGAAATCACTTGAATATGTAGCACTATTTCTAGAACCTATTTTGTCAATAAAAAAATCCCTTGAATTTGTAGCACTATTTCTAGAACCTATTTTGTCTATGAAAAAATCAACTGATTCTACTGCCTCCAAATGTGAACCCTTTTTATCAATAATAAAATCAACTGCATCAGAAACATCAGGATCAGAGCCAACTTTGTCAACATAAATGTCATCATCAATATCAATGTCTTTTACAGAAGTATTGAAAGAGACTTCTTGACTTTCATCAATATTATTTGATGGGGAGGACAGATAACTAACATCTGGGTCTGTACATGAAAAGTCACTGATGGTAAAACTTTCTGTGGAATTATTTAACACAGAAGCAAACGGATCAGTAATATTAAAAAACTTACAAAATGTTTCAGTCTGCGGGTTTACATAAAAATTTGAAGAATTTTCAGTTGTAGGTGTTTCTCTTGGATTGTATGTAGGAGCTGTGACACAGAAATTTTCTGGAACTTTGAAATCTCCATTAAATAACTTTTCCACAGCTTGTATTTCTTCCTCCAGTGGTCTAAATCCCAACGTTCATCACCACTACCTTTTCCAGGCATGTATGTATTCCTTCTTGAAGTACTCAGTAAATGATTTGTACTTCGGAGAATGCTTAACCATTCTGGATCATATTCAAGCTGTACAGTGTCACTCTTCTTGTTGATTTCCAGCACTTGTAGGAAATGACGTCTTGGTAAACACTTATCCAGAGCTAAAAACTTTGTTTCTGGTCTGTTTTTGTCATCATGTGGGACAATAGCAGTAAATTTACAGTGTAAATGAGCTGAAAACCAATAAGAGGGCTTCAACTTCTCTAATAATTCCTGGGCAGGTTGACTCCCTAATTTATTTGTTCTCATTTCTTCCCTGAAAAATGGCTTATAACGTAAGAGTCCTTCTTTGTTACCATAATGGTATACACCAGTGGGCCAATCATGAGAAAGGCATATATCAATGGGCTTTCGCACTTGTTTCAGTCGGAAAACATCAAGATTCCTTACATGGTAAGCACTCTTCTTAGAAGATTCATCATACGGTGGGCACTCAAAATGACCCCGCATGTAGTCATGTGCTTTGTAAATACCAGATAATCCTGCTATTCTGATTCCACCAACATTTATCACATTAGCGTATCCCATATAATAAATATTTGGACAAACCCAACCACCATAGGACAGTTCAGATAAATAATTTGATGCTTCATGATTACCGCCAATGAAAATGGTTAATACAGGAGCTACCTTTTCTCCAGAATAATACTTGTAAAAAGTGTTCATACTTCTGTACTTCGGAGGAACAGCCATGCATTGCAAATCACTTGGATTTCTGACGGATTGAAAATCACCACATATTATAAGTAAATCGACTTTTATATTATTTTCCTTTTCCAAAACACTAAGAGTTTCATAAATTTTATCGAGCTCACCATGAGCACATCCCTCGATAGCAATCTTCATGATTAACAGTTATTATTTTTTGTTGGTTGTGCAGCGAAAAAGGGTAATCTTCATGATTTTTTTGTGAAAACAAATATACAATTCTCAGTTCAGTTCAGTACAGTGATAATGTAAAATTGCAGACTTAGCTGATGTTGAGACTATTTGGATTTTATTTCATTCAGTCTTTTCTCCTTTAAATAATATAAATTGTATGGTTTTCTAAATATAAATGAATACGAGCTTTTACTACATTATTCTAACTCAATTTATTTTATATTCTATTCTTCGCTGTTACAAAAACGTTACCAGGACTCCATACAAGTCTGATAGATAAAAGGAACAAACAAGGCCGGACGTGTAATGTGCAATTTCGTTGGCAGCTTCTATTCCTACTTTTTACAGCCTTGGAATTCAAATTCCTCTGTTTTGGGGTTGTTATATTTGGCTCTCTATGAATTATTGGCTACTTTCAACATAATTAGAAAAAAAAGTGCCATGTATTGTATTTTTTGGATATGCTGTGTTGAGTGTGTGTTTCAGTATGTGTGCATGTAATAACCTATTATAAATATTGTGCGTTTTTTGTTTATAACTTTACTACTAAACAATTTCAATGTTTTTTCAATTTTTGTTTGAATTTTAAGATATAAATATGTTTTCATTGTTTATTTGTTGTATACAAGTTCATTAGAAATATGGTATGTTTATAAAATATGAATTAAGATTAAATTTTTAAAAAATATTAACTGAAACTGGAAAACAAATGTAGAACTGTATATTGTAGACTTAAAATAGAAGAGTGAAATATTTTAGTTTATTCATATATTTTTGATTATTTGCAATTTTTAGTAAATTTTTATTAATCCTTATAACTTTTGAATCAGGTTTAGCATATTTTTTCTAAACAAACACTTGAGGATTATTGTTACAAAATCCTTTTAACTTTTGCAGCTGAAATTAAATCATATTTTCATTTAGAGCAATATTCTTATATATATATATAGTAGAAAAAAATGAAAAAAAATAATAAGACAAAATTATACTACCCACAAAGCTAAATGATAGAAAACAGATTCTAAGAAGCATAACTAGAAAAATATTGATATATATATATATAATATAATAATTATATATATATATATATTATTGATAAAGGAAGAAAATTGTGTTTTATATTTATCTATATCATATTGACTGTTATAAAATGGTAGGAATTACATGCATTGCCTTTTAAATGCTGTTTAGAATTAAAATTATTTTTAGCTTATGCTAAACAAAAATTGACTTGAATTCCATATAATTTTCAGTTAAAAAACAGTCCAAAATTATGTGTATATTGTGATTTAGCTAATATATAAAGGGGATAATTTATTTTTCAGTTCTGTTCTTACTTTGCTGAAAATTCATTATAACCATTGTTCACAATAAGATTCATATTTCAGCTATGCAACGTGTGATTAAACTTAAAATTCTGTTGTATAAAACTGAAAACATTTTTAAAAAATTATTAAAAAGTATAGTATTATAATCATTTCAATCATCAGTAGTATTGATGTACTTTTAAAAAAAAAATTTTAAGTAAATTTCATGAAACAATATTATTATTTTTTTTTAGCTATATTGAGTAGAGATAATTTTAAAATAAGTTTTCAGTACTTCAAAGTTAATTATTAATGGCAGGAAACTAATGATAAATTTTCAAAATACCTTAATGTATATTTTGCTTGGAACACATATTCCAGTAAAAACAAGGTTTTGTTATAGGTTTTGAAAAAAAAAAATTTTTTTCTTACAGAATTCTTTTTTTTAAAAAAATAAGATTTTAAATAATAAAGAATATATTATTATTATTACATGACAGTGGCTGTTTTCTTTCATTAAATTATAATGTCTTGAAATAAAAATTTGATGTATTGAGATATACAAATTAAATATTTGTTTTAAAAAATGAGATTGATTTTTCCTGAAAATTTTACTTTAATGAAGAAAAATGTATAAGTTTTCTTCCTCCTTTTTTTTTTAATTTGGGGGTTGTTAAAAAGAAGGATTAATACATTTTTTCTTTCTCGTGTTTTATTCCTTTAATAATTTCCTTTGAACTTGATTGTACATTATCCCAAATTTCCCGTTACTGTTCCGAATGTTCAGTGCTTGCTTCAATTTTTCACTACTCGGTTTTAGTCCCAAATTTATAGCATATATTTTTTTAATTATCAATGCTACACTGTCCAGAAATGCCTTCACTTAGTCCAATAAGATGTGCCAATTTCAGAGGTAGATGGAAATATGGTAAAATTGTCGAATCGGCCACTGGTCCGCCAAATTTTGAAAAATCGCCAATTCGGCGTATTTTTGAGTAGCAACCCTACCACAACACGCAACGCCGGAGCGCGAAATTCAAGATGGCGGAAGAGAAATCATTAAAAAATAGCATTTTAAAGTTTTGAAACTGAAAATTATTGCAAAAATTATGTGATTTAAAAATGGAAATAATTTAACTTACCTTAAAAAAAAGGTGTTTTTTGCCGACATTTACGATGATGATGTGCCCGGCAGAACATCGTCATCGTCCGGAATAATTTGCTGCTCCTGCTCCGGCGTTCTGTCCTGTAGCAAGGGGGGGGGAACACTAGCGACGTCCCCGTCCTTTTTCTCAATTCCATACGCTCTCCACATTTCGGACATACATACGATGATCCAATCAAACCTTTCATGCACCAATCTAAAACTACTTTCTTACCAAAAACAGGTAAGAGAGCCAAAAACCTTTCCGAATACTCATCATACTTTGCTATACATTCATTCACATTCACTCTAATAGCATCGCTGGACATCATGATAATCTGTAAAAATTAATGTGGAGAAAAATAATTAAAATTACTTGAATAAACGAATCCACACCGAAGGAACGAAGGCCAAAAATCAGCGGTACCAAAGAAACGTCCGGAGCAAGTGAGAAAGCGCCGGTTGGAAAAACAAAAAGGCCGCTAAAAAAAAATGTACTGCGCATGGTCAATAATTAAAAACGGTAATTTTAAAACTAATAAGAATTTACTGCCCATGCGCGAAATGATCCGTTTAAAGTTAGTTACTTTTCCGAGAAAAATGTTCAAAAACAGAAATTTGCTACGCATGCGCGAAATTGCGGCGAAAACTGTTAAAATGAAAGAAATGTACTGCACATGCGCGAAATTCTGTTGATCCGACTTCTCCCTCAAAAGATAACAAAATCAGGAGGGTTACCACATTTGGCGCAGTTATCGATTTGGCAAGAAAACCCTTGGCGGGACAAGTGGCTGATTCGACAATCCAACCTTTTTTTTTAGCGGCCTTTTTGTTTTTCCAACCGGCGCTTTCTCACTTGCTCCGGACGTTTCTTTGGTACCGCTGATTTTTGGCCTTCGTTCCTTCGGTGTGGATCGTTTATTCAAGTAATTTTAATTATTTTTCTCCGCATTAATTTTTACAGATTATCATGATGTCCAGCGATGCTATTAGAGTGAATGTGAATGAATGTATAGCAAAGTATGATGAGTATTCGGAAAGGTTTTTGGCTCTCTTACCTGTTTTTTGGTAAGAAAGTAGTTTTAGAATGGTGCATGAAAGGTTTGATTGGATCATCGTATGTATGTCCGAAATGTGGAGAGCGTATGGAATTGAGAAAAAGGACGGGGACGTCGCTAGTGTTTCCCCCCCCCCTTGCTACAGGACAGAACGCCGGAGCAGGAGCAGCAAATTATTCCGGACGATGACGATGTTCAGCCGGGCACATCATCATCGTAAATGTCGGCAAAAAACACCTTTTTTTTAAGGTAAGTTAAATTATTTCCATTTTTAAATCACATAATTTTTGCAATAATTTTCAGTTTCAAAACTTTAAAATGCTATTTTTTTAATGATTTCTCTTCCGCCATCTTGAATTTCGCGCTCCGGCGTTGCGTTTTGTGGTAGGGTTGCTACTCAAAAATACGCCGAATTGGCGATTTTTCAAAATTTGGCGGACCAGTGGCAAAGATAACAAAACCATGAGGGTTACCACATTTGGCGCAGTTATCGATTTGGCGAGAAAACCCTTGGTGGGACAAGTGGCCGATTCCACAATCCAACCATATTTTACTCTTCTATTTTAAGTCTACAATATACAGTTCTACATTTGTTTTTCCAGTTTCACTTAATATTTTTAAAAATTTAATCTTAATTCTTATTTTATAAACATACCATATTTCTAATGAACTTGTATACAACAAATAAACAATGAAAACATATTTATATCTTAAAATTCAAACAAAAATTGAAAAAACATTGAAATTGCTCAGTCGTAAAGTTATAAACAAAAAACGCACAATATTTATAATAGGTTATTACATGCACACATACTGAAACACACACTCAACACAGCATATCCAAAAAATACAATACATGGCACTTTTTTTTCTAATTATGTTGAAAGTAGCCAATAATTCATAGAGAGCCAAATATAACTACCCAAAACTGAGGAATGGGGTCGATTCATCACTAGAGGGCGCTGCGATCGTGGCCATCATCACGTGATTAACAACGTGCGATCATGTAAACAAATAACAGTTGACCGTATGACACTTGTGGTTGCGCGCTAACTTTCGAATTTTCAAACATTATTATTTTATATTCTTTAAATTCTTTTTAGTACTTCAAAATGGTTTTAATATATTTTCTACTTTTTTAGTTTTTGTATTGTGACCAAATATATATATAGTTTTAGTTTATAGTATTAGATTTAAGTGTTTATTTTTTCTTCTATCCTTTGGCTTCGAATTTTTGTATACTTTTAGGTTTAGTAATTATTTTTTTATTAGTGCCAGCCATATTGTGATTAAAAAATTATGCAAAGCTCTTTTGAACAAATTGCTTCTTGAAATTGGATAAATCTACTAAATCTCGAATCATCATGTAAGCGAGTTTTTCCTAGAAAAATTCATGCAGACTGTAAATAGGGAGTGGCTCGCCAAAACAAAACATTGTTTTGTCTACAATGTCTGTCAGCAAGAGCGATTAGTTAATACTTCGGCTGTTGAATAGGTCCAAAGACTGTTAATCAATTTATTATGATGATTGGATAATAAGAGATTCCATGCAAATGTATAACCGTTACCTGAATATATTGCTTATTTGTATTTCTAGACACTGTTAGTTGTGTCTGAGTGCTGTGAAGACCTCCTGGGATTTCGTAAATTCTAGTGTTGTGGCATTTCTAAGGATTGTTTTAAGTTTTCATTGCTCCTGGCCCATTCTTTGTAAGCGCAGGTATTTATTTCTTACCGAATTTGTGACATTGATTATATTTTTTTTACATAGAAACTTCTTGTTAAAAGCTTGTGAATTTAACTGTTATTTTTTAATATTCATATAAAGTTTCCATTTTGCTGTTCTTGAAAACTCATTTCAGTATTATTATTAGGACATCAAAGTTTTTAATGTTAATAATTCTTTTATTTTTTAAAATTGTAAGGAAATATTTGTTTGCTTTACATCAATTAGACAATTTATATGCAATTCAATAATCATAGGAAAAATTTGTAATAAAGAATAATCCAATAAAATTTAATCATTATTCCTAAAAATTATGTATTAATATGATTCCTTTCTTTAACTTAATAACTTTTTTAAACTTTGAAGACAGTCTAAAGGGAAATTTCTAAAAGAAATTTCAAACCTTTGTAAATGATAATTACTAAGTAAAGTCAGACAATCAAAGCTGGCAAATGTGTTATTTCATTACAGATTCATCATATATTTCGAAAAATCTTACTATGTCTTGGGAATTTTTATAGAACAGTTGTTTAAAAAATTGATGTACAATAACAATGTTTCAATTTTATGTATCCATATTAATGCAAATAAAGATTGAAACTGACAAAAAAAAATACTCTTTTGGAATACATCTTAAAAATTTTCTTCATAAATACATAATGAAGCAATGTCACTGATAGTCTTTCAAAAGAATATGAAAATGCATTTTTTAAATTACAATGAATTTTTTAATTAAAAAAATAAAATTTTTACATGCTTCACTTGTATAAAATCATGTAATATTGAAATTAAATGTTGATAAATGATGTAAGTTAAATAATTTTAATTACTAATTTTAACTAGCTAACAAAAATTTTGTATGCTCCAAAATGTAAAAATTTTCATGAAAATAATTTAGCATGTTTCAAACAATTTCTAAAATTAATCCCATATTTTAGTATGATTCGTTTTTTTTTTCATGGGGACAATGATTTATATAAAAAAATTCAAACATTTGTAGGTGAAAATTATTAAGACTATCAAAGTGCTAAATGTTATTATTTTACAACATATCTTTAAAGGCTTCATAATGTATTGGTACAAATCATACTATTTTAAGGCCACACAATGTGCTAAACATTTCAAAAACAATTTTGACATTTTCTTATGGCCCATATCATTGAGAAGCTTGCCACCAAATTTCAGATTTGATAATAAATTAGTTTTAAAGATATTTGAAGAGCTTAGGTTTTGGTTTCAGTTTCATTTTAAAGCAGTTTTCCACTCTTAAATTGAAAGAAAAATATTTTTGAGCCCAATCAACTCTGAAATAGTTAATTATTTCAGTTCTCATTACTAAAAGTATTTCTGCTTTTTGTTTTGAGTTCTCATAGTTACTTAATTAAGATTGTTTTCAAAGCTAATTTTTGTTTTAAAATAGTTTATATAACTTGGAAGCTTTATCATTAATTTTTTCTTGGTGGTTCAAACGTTCTCAGGTTGCTGTGAAAAACAATATTTTGAAGAGATGGAACACTACTCAAAATGATGCATCTAAAAATCGCCCTCAGCTAATACTGCAATTAGATTCTGATTTCAAGTATTGCAGATAAAACTGAATATTCCCATGATGTACCTAACTGCATGATAATATATTATAGTACTATATTTTAGTACTTTAAAGTTGTGCAATAAAACTCAAACTTGCTAAACTGTACCCCAATTTAAAACTGAAAAAAGTTATTTTTTACAAACCTGGTGATTTCTATGGCTAAAGTTAGTATTATTATTTTATACATAAATACTTTGTGTTTCAAACAGTGCTGGTTTAAGCTCATTTCGAGCACTGGGTGCAGAAGATCTACAATTTTTAACAACAAATTCAATACTTTTTTAAACGTGTCTTTGTGTAAAGTGCCTATAACATGTTGATCTACTTTTTAAAAATTAAGGGAATGTTTACTCAGAAAAGGTGCAATAATTTCAGAAATTCAATTTAATTATCCTCAGTTTTAAATATATTTTTCTTCTTATTGAATTACATATAAATTATAAAAGTAGTATAATTTATCTATATACAATAGATAGCTCCGAAATACAAATTAAACTAGTAAAAAAAATTTTAAAAATTCGCTTCTTTTAACATATTGGATTGAGTTAATATGAAAGTTTTTGAATAATAATAAATATTTATCCATTTATGAAAATGAATTTTATTTTTACAACACAATGAATTGCAAATAAGATAGAAAAATTCAATACAATATATATAAAAATGAATACTTGCATAAAATTTCCATTCACAATTTCTACTGGTTATGTATCTTGACCAGGTATTGTATGTTTAGTGCATACAAACTAAAAACTTATTTGGAGAAATGTATTGACATTTCATTATTTTGTTTTCACTAATATGTATCTAAAGTATCTTTTTATATTATATTTATACTTTAAAAAAAATGGAAGATAAAAAACACATCAGAGAGAGAGAGAGGGGAAAAAAAGATACAGAATTCTCACTCTGAAGTTTAACATGTGAAAATATATTATTAAAGATTAAAATCATTATTATACATCAACAAGTTTATCATGAATAAACTGAGTTCCATTCTAATCAAAATAACAGTTTCTACTACTTATAAGCAAGATAATTAACTAATTATATCATTAGTTTATCAGGAAAATTCTAAATTTCAAGAAACTTTTCAGTTTTCCAAATTATACTTGAGCAAAATATTAAATTACTTCAAAGTTTGTCAAAGAAATGCTAAATCAGTACTCATACCATTCCAAAATTTGGAACTTATGTATTAAACTGCCAAATAATTTCACCTAGCAAAAACACAAGAACTTTAAAAAATTATATTATTATTACTGCGTTCAAACATGAGCAGGAACAGCTCCAGTTATTGGCTGTATTATGCAACAACATCCCACAGAATCAAATGTCTATACATAAAGCCATATTTTGTTTCATGATCCTAATTCTCAATAAATATACAATTGATCCAAGTACTCTTCTTTGGTAAATATTTGTAAGTAACTCAATGCAACAAATTTATTCAGGACTTATAAACAGGATAATATCAACATACATGTCTTTTAGACTTTTATTTATATTTATGTAAAAATAAATCTAATGATATAAAGCAAATCTAATCTATAATGATAAATCTTCTACAAATTGTGCAAATACCTATAAATTCTTATTTGTAATACATAGTAAAAAAATTTGTACATCTGTGTGATAGGTTTATACTTATTTGTTTTTCAGTCAAACTCTGAAAAATAAATGTTCTGCTAATAGATACCACACAAATATATTATAATTATTATTATTTTGTAAAAGAATTATGGATTCAAAAATGACTTTTTTTATTTTGATCATGTAAGAGTGAGCAGGACTTTTATATTCCATATATGGACATAAACATATTCTATTATACAAACATTTTAATTAAAAAATTTTAATGCCTTAATTTATTATCATATTTGAAATTCAATTCTCGATAAATCATATCTTTTACCTAAAATACACAGCCAGTAAAGACTTTCAAATGTTGCATAATTTTTTTACATATAATTTTACAAATGGTAAATGATAATTTTGACTTCTAATGTTTTAAAATGGTACTTGATTAATCATCAAGTATAAACATTAATGAAGCTGTAGTAAATTAAAATATTTTTCCATTTCTATAGTGAATGCTTCTCAAAAATGTTTTTTCTTTTTCCACGTAATATTCTAAAATTATTTTTAAAAAAACTAAGTTTTTGATTTATATGTATGTATACTTGTTTTTGATACAGCATGTATGGTTACATATCAGATTTTTGCATCCTAATTTTTTGGATAATTAAATACTGAAGTACCTCTGTTAACTACTGTGAAGATGTGTAAAATTTAGATTAACTAAACATGTGTTCTATTGTGTGTGTGTTAGGACACACCTGTCCTTAATTTTACCAAAAACATATCGATGGTTTGCAAAATATTATTTTGGGTGGACATTAAGGAATTTTCAATATTTAAAACATTGAATACACTAAAAAATCTCTTGCAATGAAACCATCTGTTAAGGTGCAAATCACTTAATGTTATTTGCAATGAATTTATTTTTCTGTACAATATCCTTCTTCTATTCTGTTTTGTATAAGGCAAGCTTATCCAGGAAGGAATGGAAAGTGCTGGCCTTAATCAGAATGTAACGTTTGCTATCCCTGTATTAAAATAATTTTTTAAAAAAATTTACATAATTATGCATGTATATGCAACTAATGTAAATGAAAATGAATTATGTATGTAAAATGAAAATAACGTGAAATTTAAAATGTCAGTTGTAGTATAGTAAAATTGATAATTAGAAATTTTCTTTTATCGTAATTGTTTTTTTTAATATTAGGAAAAGTTAATGCAATCAGTATTTTAAGAATATAGATAGATACGTGCTTCTCAATTTCTATATGATCTAGCTCTTCAGTATCGAACTGATTTATTCCCTGATTTCTGGAAAAATAGTGGAATATGAATCTCACAAATTATTAAAATATATTGTATGTTCTTCACCATACAGCATTATACATTTATGGATGCATATTTTTTAAAGTACATATGAACTTCATTAATTTACTTGTATTTGTAAGTGTATTGTTCTGAAAATTACAAAACAATGACTTTGCTGAGCCAGTTCAGTTTCAAAATCTTATCTATCATGCTTGTTAAATTAGTGAAAATAGCTATATAAAGAGAAAAAGAAAAAAATGCAGGTGAGTTCAACTGCATACTTATTCATCAGTTAGAAAATCAGAACAGGTCCCAGAAGTAGAACCTGGTTTGTTTTTTCGTGTCTGCAAAATTAAAATGCTTTGAAGTCGACACATTTATCAACATACAGTACAATAAAATTTCAAATGACTGCAACATAGAAAATGCATAGATATATATTAACATTATATACACAGTTAGGAAATAAAATGAACAAAGTTATGATGATATTTCTATAAATTTAAAAGTATTTTGTATTGCTACTAAATGGATGGCAAAATTAAAGAGTGAGATTTTATTCTAATAAAATTTAACAGAACAAATTTCTTTATTAAGACAGTTCAGTTTCAAATTTTTGTCTGTATGCTTGTAAAATTGTCGAAATAATCTTAAAATAACAAAACAAGTATTATAAAAATAAGTCAATTCCTTCTTAGGTAAGAAAATTTTATTTTAGTTACTTTTTATCAAATAATTATAGTTAATATAAATATGTGTATACATATGAGAATCACAACATTAAGTGACAATTAATTTTTATTAATTATCATTAAATATTGCATTGCTATCCAAAACAAATGTGTTTCAAATTTCAGTTCAACTGAATGTTTTAAAATGTGAGAAAAAACCTTTTTAATTTTGGACACAAGTCGCCAAAATGGTCACTATGTCGCCAAAATGATGCCAACATGGATGTATTTATAATTATTAGAATAATTAGTTTTAATCAATTAATTTTATTAATTAAATTCTGTATTGTCAACCAAATAATCATGTATATAAAATTTAGCTCAATCGAGCGCTTTAAAATGTATTTTACTAACGATTGAAAATTTGAACAACATAAATAAATATTGAGAAAGTGTGAACTAATAGTAGGAATTGAAAAAAAAACGTAGGTAATCAACTACATACTTAACAAATACAGAGCATTCAGAATAGATCACAGAAGTGGTACCCTGATCTGTGTATGTTTGCAAAATTAAAATTCTTCGAATTCGAAATGCTCAGAAAATATTTCAGACTCTTTTTAAAACTTTAAAAATCGTCAGCGTATTTGATAAAAACAAAAAAAAAATATTGAAAATGAAATAATTAAAAAGTACACACATTTCAGTCGAAATTTCTTTTGGAACAACTTCTTTCATTTGTTTTTGATAGTAGATGTAAATACGAAAATTCAGTCAAAATACTCAGTCGAATCAAACACGTGGCTATTTGTTTTGTATATCATCACGTGATTATGACGTCAGGTGTATCGAGTCCATTTGAATTCCAAGGCTGTAA
>BMAO01039308.1:0-55226 GCA_019973975.1 Trichonephila clavata | reverse complement strand
CCCGCAAAACCAATTTTCGGTGGATCTCTACTCCGTAAATTGAACATGCAAGCCAAATTTCAAGTCTAAATCTAACAGAAAAAAAGCAAAGTTTTACAAATATCCCCGTAATCCCGTTGAGAGCCGTTTTCCAAAATACCGCTCTAGCGGATTTCAATTCAACAAAAGAAAAATGCAAACCAAATTTCATTATTATAGTCCTGTTAGCTCGAAAAAAGTAATTTTTTTTGTCAATACGTCCCAGTAACCCCCTGCAACCCCCCAGAACTTGATTTGCTTAAAATTTATTCTTAGTGGATCCCTATTCAACAAAAAAAACATGCTTAACAAATTTCAAGTATATGGGTCTAACAATTAAAAACAGGAATTTTTTTCTGTAACTCCTCTTGACCCCTCGCAAACATCTTTGGGTCAATTTTCATTTTACTCTTTGTTAGAGGAACTCTATTTCATGAAAGAACATGCCTACCAATTTTCAAGCAGGATGATCAAGTAGTTTAAAAATGGAAATATTTATCGATTACGCCTCTTAATCTCCCGAAATTAAACTTAGTAGTTGATATTCGCGAAACCCATTTTGTAGCGGTTCTCTACTTTACGAAAGGAATCTGCTTATCAAATTTCAAGACTGTACGTCTAACAGTTTAAAAATGGAGGTAATTATCTATAACGCCACTTGAGCCACCGCAACTCCACTTCTGGGTCTGTTTTCACAAAACCCATTTTGTAGGGGAATTGCACTCTATGAAAGGAATCTGCTTAGCAAAATTTGAAGACTGTGCGTCCAATTAATTAAAAATGCAAAAAAATTATCAATAACGCCCCTTGAACCCCCGCAACACCACCTAGTGTCGATTTTCACAAAACACATTTTGCAGTGTATTTGTATGCTATGAGAGGAATCTGCTAACCAAATTTCAAGACTGTGAGTCTAATAGTTTAAAAAAAGAAATAATTATTTATATCTGCCCTTAACCCCCCGCAACATTCCTTGGGTTCAATTTTCTCCAAACCCGTTTTGTAGCGGATATTTACTCCATGAAAGAAACATTCCTACCAATTTTCAAGCAGGTAGGTCAAATAGTTTAAAAACGAAAATATTTATCTCTTACGCCACTTAATCCCCTGCAACGCCACTTAGAGGACTGTTTTCACAAAACTTCTTATAGCTGATCTCTACTCTATGAAAAAAATCTATTTATCAAATATAAAGACTGCGTCTAATAGTTTAAAAATGGAAATAATTATCTATCACGCCCCTTAAGTCCCGCAACGCCACTTGGGGGCAATTTCCACGAAAGCCATTTTGTAGCGTATCTCTACCCTATGAATAGGAATCTGCTTACTAAGTTTCAAGACTGTACGTCTAGTAACTTAAAAATCGGAATTTATAACGCCCCTTAAACCCTCCGCCCCCACAACTCCCCTTGTGGGTCAATTTTCCCAAAACCCATTTTGTAGCGGATATTTACTCCAGAAAAGAAACTTACCTACCAATTTTCAAGCAGGTAGGTGAAGTAGTTTAAAAACGGATATATTTATCTATTACGCCCCTTAATCCCCACAACGCCACTTAGAAGTCTGTTTTCACAAAACCTGTTTTGTAACTGATCATTATTCTACGAAAGGAATCTATTTATATATCAAATTTAAAGACAGTGCGTCAAATAGTTTAAAAATTGAAATAATTATCTATAACGCCCCTAAGCCCCTGCAACGCAACTTGGGGTCGATTTTCACCAAACTCATTTTGTAGCGGATCTCTACTCTCTGAAAGGAATCTGCTTACCCAATTTCAAGATTGTACATCAAGTAGTTTAAACATGGAAGCAATTATTAATACGCCCCTTAACCCCTTAACGCCCCTTGCGATTCGAATTTCGGAAAATCCGTTCTTAGCTGACGTCTACTCTATGAAAGGAACATGTCTACCAAATTTCAAGTCTGTAGGTTGAATAGTTCCGGAGATATCGTGATTAGTCAGTCAGTCAGTCAGTCAGTCGCTTTTCTCCTTTATATATATAGATTAATTGATCATTAAATCGATATCACAGACAATAAAACATTAATATTCATTCCTAAGCTAGGAATAAGAAACAAAAGGTATATTAATGCCGTTCATCTTGAATAGAATGTACTAAAACGGAAGTTCTAATTTTTACATAATTATCAGAATATTCATTATTTACCAATCCATCGCAACAACTAATTTACAATTACTGTTATAAAACAGTTGAAGCTCCTACTCCTACGTGACCAGTGATCGCTATATCCATTTCTCCCAAACAACTTGTTTACAAACAGTGCCAAACAATTTACTAACAACTGATCGACTTAATTGACAGCTGTACAAAGGACGCTTGTCCGTGGACTAGATTATATGTTCTATTCTAGAGCTCGCGTCCGAAAATCCAAGTGCAGTGTCGAATAATTGGATTGCCTTTCGCACATGCATGTAATATTTAGAATTCAATTTCTGTCGTAGTTACAATAAGGTATAAGGGAATTGCTTTACTGTTAAACTGAATCAATTAAGAAAACTTCTTTCTATCTGCCCTGAGTGGTTTTATTAGATATGCTAGGAAATGGATTTGTTTCTGTAGATTCGACGGAAAACTGCAAACAGTAATTACCAATTTCCTGGTATGTACATGTTGTTATTGCATTAGATGTGAAAGAAAGGAATTTTTTAAAATTTTGTAGCAACTTCATTTACATGTAGTCAAAACTTATAAATTCCATAATCTAATTTATCACAGGTAAAAAAAGATATCAAGATGTGTGTATGTAAATCACCGTTGCTTAATGCAAAGAATTAAAAATACAAATTATACTTTTCTAACAGCAAAGTATTACATTAGAGTTAGATAAAAAAAAAGAACCGAATATTTTTGATTTATAAGGAACTCTACAGTTTCAAAGTATAAACAACTAAAATCTATAAACTGAAAATTATAGATGTATTTTTTTAAATTTATAAAATTCATGGTTTTTCGAGATTTTAATTTTTAAAGCTTTAAAAATCTGATTCTGCAGTTTTTTAGGGAATGAAGAACGTATCGAGGATCAAAGTCCTCAAGTTGACGTAGTACAGAAATCTGGTGAGTTGAACGTTGTCTTCTTCGACGTTTGGCTATCGCTTCATAATATAAAGGTCAGTCGCTAATAGCTCTAATACTGTTTTGATGTGTGGCATCAATAAACAATATATAAATTAATCCTTAGGCCCTGATCATTCCTTTTAAGAATTCACTCACTGAACTTTCAATTTTACTTTTATTTATGCTTGATAATATGCGCAAGTCTTACTTTCAGCCTTCAAAATGGTGATAATCTTAAATTTTTAAAGTATAAATTCTGTGGAAAAAAATCTAGTGCGGATTTTTCGAAAATATTTTAAAAAGTAGTAGTATTTTATGGTTTACTAGCTTCCATAATTCCACTGCTTTGTGAACATTTCTAAGTTTGCTTTAGTATCACTCAAAACTCACCATTTTGAGTATTTATTTTTTTTAAAAAAGAAAAAAGTGATAAAAAGTATAATCCTTTATAGCATCTACAGTATTAGTTATATAGATTATATTCAGATGGGAAAAAAACTTGTTGAGGAATCTCCTTTTCTGTGTAGAGTCAATTAACACTTTTCTACAGGGAAGGTAAACTTCCTTTTACAAATATGTTGCAGGGATGTGTGTAGGGAAGAAATGGGAATGTGGAAGGATTCCTTGGAAAGAGTGGAATGTGTTGCGTTTCTACCCGTCTCAGTCGTGATCGAGGCTACAGGGTGCTTTTGCCATGGATGCGTATTTCTCTAACTGTCGGTCGTGGTTGCAGTGCAACATGCCTTTCGTCGTCACTTCGATATTTCTCCACGAAGTCGTGTCCCGCCTGATTGGAAACGTGTTTGGAGTAACGGGGGTGTCTCCAAAGAAAGGGAAGAACACCCGAAGACCGTTAGAACCCTTTCCAAGTGTGGAACAAGTTCGTGTGTCAATTCAGACTGGTATGTTACAAAGATCCAACCATTTTTATTACCCGCTCTCCAAGAAAGGGATCTTGATAACATGTCATTATAACAAGATGGGGTCACAACCCATACCTCCAGGGTTTCCAGGGGTGTTTCAAGAGCAGCCTTTCCTGAATGACTGATCCCTTCGAGGGGACATAAACTGGCCTGAGCGCTCGCCTGATTTATCCCCTCCACTGATTACTTCCCACAGGCTTATTTCAAGTCCCTAGTTTACAAAAATCGCCCCAAGACCTTGCAAGACATTTGAGACGAAATTAACAATATCCCGATCGATATGCTTGAAAAGCTGACTCAGAGTATTTGAAATCGACTGCATCAATGTATTAATAATGGAGAGCGATGTTTAACAGACATTGTGTTTAAAACTATGTAAATTCAAAAACCCAATGTTGTGTGGTAGACGGAAAATAACAATAAAGTCAAATGAAACATGCAGTGAGTTTTATTGCATTTTCAAAAAAGGAAGTTCCCACTCTCCATCCTGCAGTTCAACACGTTTTGCAGATTCTTTCAAATCACCCAAAGTAAAATTATTCTCCAAAGATATTAGAACCCCAATTTATTAAAAAAAAAATTGAACAAATCCAAATACAGTGAAAATTAAAAACGTTAAGGTATCCGAACACGTTGAAAATGACCAAATTCAGTCGAGACAGATATTTTTTTTAATTTTATTTTATTGAATAGAGCTATCTTTTGACTTTACGAAACATACTTTATTTTGTTTCCACACTACCTAGAGGCCAAGTTACAATCCATTTTATAAAGTTAGAAAAACCGGAAGTGGGTTTTTAATCTACCAGAAGTGGGCATTTAAATGGCTCAATATCTATCATGGCGAGTCTGATAACTCAAAATATTACGAATGTATTTCTATAAAACATTTTAAACCTGATATTTATGTTATTTTCTAGAGAATGTACTAAAATATTTCTTATTGTATGAATATATTTTGAGTTATGGCTTGTTATTTAAATAATGGTATCATAAAAAATGTCACTTTTCTTATAATGTTTACTCAATCAGCTCTAAAATTTTCAAATTTTAATGAAACATTACAATTTTAGTAAATTTTCTAGATAAATGCATCTAGTTTGTTTTCGTAATACTTTTACTAATATATGTTTATTACTTTTTTCTCTAACTGCTTTGAAGTTTAAAAAGATATTGCTAAAATTTCACTTATAATTGTGATTTTTGTAAAATTCAGGTAATTTATTTTAAATTTTGATAGTTAAATATATATAGTAATATTTAATGGTATTGAGTCCTAAGAGAGCATTTATAATGTTTTAGTATGCTATTTTGTTAAAAAGTAGTCCAAACGTGTTCGGATACCTTGCACAAAAATAATATTTCATCCAAACTATATATCATAATCAAAATTTAAGCAAGCTGTGCGTTCCTTTTTAATTATGTCAATATCGTACGAATTCTAGTCTCATGGCCACAGATTCTTAAAATAAATTTGAATTTCTTAAAGTGTGCACATTGACGGTTGGTAGAATTTTTAATGTAACTTCTAATAATCAATTTATACTTATTATAGCGTTTATAACTCACCATTACATTAAAATGCACATAAAATAATACAGGATATATTTAAAGAAATGTATGTTTTTATTAAAACCCGTGAACAGGCGCGCACTTGATTATAATGTTAATGGTGGTCACGCGGGGTGACTGAGTCCCCCTCGCCCAAATCCTTTTTTTTAATAAATATTTTTACTGTAAATTATAAAAATTGCAATTTCATTGATTAATTCAACCAAGAGAAAGAAATACTTTTAAGGACTTTTCAATTTTATTTTTTTTTCTGATAATTTGAGAAAAAATATCAATCAACTGAACCAAGAAATTTCAGATGGGCATGACTTCAATAAAGGACACACATCACACAGACACTTTTCGCTAACAGTGCAGGAATGTTATTTGCAGGCAAAACTGGCATATTTTGTTGAAGTATTATAGTTTTATTGTCCTCTGATGATCGACAAAAAGCATGTTGAAATTTTCTTGCGTGTGTCTTTTTCACAGGACAAATTGTGTCTTGAGATACTCTTACGGCTTTATAGTTTTCTTGATGGAGTTCTTTCGGTTGCATTTCAAAATTTTCCTTTCGACTCAAACGTTTCATGTCCATCCCTTTCTCAAATTTACTTTCGCTATCATGATAAATCTGCATTATTTCAGCGGGTTCTTCCCTTGCTTGCTCCGTTTCAACTTCCGTCAATAGAGATCATAGATTCCCATTTCTTTTTTTTATATTCTGCTAATTTACATTTATAAACCATAACAAGTCGTAAAAGATAGCAATCAAAACCACTAAATTGTTCACAAGGAGAAAATGTGGCATGTTTAAAGGATATATTTAGGAAAAAAGTGGTCCTGTGGGGAAATCCGTCAAAACAAGTACCTTAAGATTGTAAAAAACGTTTGCCACTCACTAAAAGAAAGGGAGATATGTGACAAATACATTTTAGTTCCCATGTAAACTGTCATATAGGAGGATGCTGAGAAGGCCATTGGAAGCAAATAAATAAGTTTTTCCAGATTTAAAGATTTCGTGAGCTTCGTGTGAATTTAAGCTCCGTGCGCCCGCTCCTGGATTAAGACACAATAAAAAAAATGAAGTAAAAAGCAATACTTTCTCATGAAACGGAAATTTCCTACAGTAAAAAATTTTTTTGACGTTTTATTGACTGTCTCTTAAGGTCACGGTTTACAGCAACACAAAAACTAAAGGTCTTATCACACGTGCATATTTGGAGCAATTTTCCAACCAATTCCGAGCAAGTTCTACCTAGTTGCCATAGCAACGGCTCGAAACAACCTTTCCTCAGTGAACTGAAAAAGTTGTTCCAAATAAAAGTTGCTTGAAATTCTAGCCAATGGGGCTCTTCGGCGGTCTGCGTCAGAAACAAGATTACGGTAATGGTGACAGCTTTGGTTTCATCAAATGCATCATATATGGTATACAATATTTTAATGGTGTATAATATGTTCATGGTGTTTCATATTTTAATGGCGTTTTTTTTTTATTTTAAACATAATGGTGCTCCATTTCTGTTTACGCCTACCAACAAAAGCGTAAGCGAAATGAAAGAAATAATATTGTTTTTCGTGTTCTACAGCAGAAAAATCGGTGAGTAATTCTTCAATGTGGAGATAGAGCGTGGCTGACATCAAAGTATGTCGTTTTTCTTACGGCAACCCTTCACCCTCAGCTGCGTAAAAAGTTGTCCTAAACATTTGCTCCAAATATGCGTGTGTGATAGGGTCTTAAGGTTAATGCATCACGTAATTTCGCACCAAGGTCAAATGGCAAGATCGTCATATTAGTTCCTATATCCATTCTCCATACTTCCATACTATGCCAACGTGAGGACTTTGATTCTCAACAGATTAAACGTGCTTATTTTTTGACTTCAAAAGAGCTATAATAAAAGTGTTTTCGGTTTCTTTTTTTCAACAACTATAAATTCTCAGTAAATATAAACCATATTGAAAAAGGACTTTTACTTAAAAAAATATTCATTCTCTTTATTTAAAAGCATCTATCATTTTTCACCCTTTTACTTTAAATATGAAATCAATCTTTCCGTTTTAATCTTTGAGGATGTATATTCCGAATAATAATCGAAAATTCTCTTCGAAAACGCTTTTTATTGTTCATAGTGACAGCAAACCCCTCTTGAAATTCCTGTGCTTTATATTTTTTTAAGTCTATATGAATAATACGTCTTAAGCAATGCATTTGGGGAAAACTGTCTGTAGACATCACTTTAAGCTGTTGCGTTTTCAAATGATATGTGAATAGTCTCCTTACAGAACTTTGACTCTTTCATAATACTGTACAAATACTTTTGAAAGTTTCTTGCTTAAAGAAAACAGTTTTATGATCTTTTCATGCTGTAAAAAACTGTACACCCTATTAATTCAAGGGAAATGACTTATGTCAGTAACATATCAACATATCATGGTAAGGGGACATGGACACAGTACATATTTTTTTTATTTATATAATTATATAGAAATATTCATACTTACCCTATTGGAACATACGTGAAATATACATTTTTGAACAAAAAAGTAATATAAAAAAATTAAGTAAATTCCTACTTAAGTTAACAGAGAAAATGTTTATCTTAGTTACTTTTTATTAAATAATTGCAATTAATATAAATATGTAAATACATATAGGACAGGATCATAATATTAAGTGGTAAAATAAAAAGCGATTTTCTTTGCAATTTTCCCTTTTCCTTTCTATATATGGTGTTGAATTATTTTTTTTTGTTTTTCCTATTTATTAATAAATTTAATTTAATTATTCCAATAAAACAGTATAGTAAAAAGAAAACACATTCTCAGAAATTAGGCTATTCCAGGTGGACCTACGACCTTTGGATTAAAAGTCCAACGCGTTACCTATTCAACTACAAGGACACAAAGAACGGTTTTCCTCATTATATATACAGTTGGACTATTATTTTTGCTACTTTTATTCATTTTTAAATCTAATTAATGAGTTAATATTCATAAAAACTGTAATAACATCAAATGTCATTCCTTACAAGTTTTAAAAAATGTATTTGAACTTGAATGGATGAATAGAAAGTATTTTAGTAACAATTGAAACTTTGAACGATATGCATAAATATATAGAGAGAGAGTGAACTAATACAGTAGGAATTGAAAAAAATTAAACGAAACTTTTATATAAACAATTATTATACATTTTAAATTTTTTAAATCTTTAAAATTCCGATTGCTTTTATAAATTTCAATAGTTTAAACAAATTTTTTCTTATATTCTTAGAAGTGTATTGAAGCCCTCGTGTTGGTGTGAGCAGTGCGATATTAATATTCACTCGCTCACTTAGAGAAGTGTTTTCACGAATTATGTGTATGGATTGGTATTAAGGTATCCAAATACGTTAAAATAACCAAATTTGGTCAAAACACATTTTATTTATTTTTTTAAATGAATTGACTTATCTTTTGACTTTTCAAAACGTATTTTGTTTTGCATTTCCTAGAAACCAAGTTACAAGCAGTTTTATAAAATTTTGAAAACTGGAAGTGGGTCTTAAATCTAACAGAAACGGGCATTTAAGTGGTTCAAAATCTGTTATGGTGAGTCTTATCACTCAAATATAACGAATAGGGCCGTGGGTAGCCTGGTGGTTAGAGCATCGGTATCCAGACCGGAAACCCTGGGTTCGTTGCCCGATGCCACCAAATATCCGCCGAGTACACACGGAGAGCGTGCTCGTTAAATCAGTGGGTCCGAATGGTGTCGCCCTCTTTCGTGTTGTACCGAGCAAAATCATGCTGTCACCTTAATGGGGCTCAAAGCTGAGGCTAACGACAGGCGTAAAATTCTATCCCTTAGCCGCGATGAATTTCGTAGGCCTTGATCTGATGTTACTGTCGATCAGGTGGCATAAGCAACAAGAACAAATATAACGAATGTATTTCAATAAAACTTTTGAACCTGATATTTATGTTATTTTCTAGAGAATGGACTAAAATATTTCTTATAGTATGAATGTTTTTTTGAGTCATTGCTTGTTATTTAAATAATGGACTCATAAAGAATGTTACATTTCTTATAATATTTAATCGATCATCTCTAAAAAATTTTAAATTTTAATAGAACAATATAAACTTAGTATACACGCACAATTTTTAGATAAATGCATTCAATTTGTTTTAGTTATACTTTTACGCGGATATAAATTTTTCCTTTTTTCTCTAAATGCTTTTAAGTTTTACAGAGATATTGCTAAAACTGTACTTATAATTGGAATTTTTATAAAATTTAGGTACTTTATATAAAATATCATCAGTTAAATATTAGTATTTATTAGTATGGATCCCTAAAAAAGCATTTCTAATATTTTAGTAATCTATTTTCAAAAAAAGTACTCCGAACGTATTCGGATACCTTAAAAGTGGTAGTTTAATTTTTAGAATATATTTCTCGGTTGGACAGTTTAAAAACATTAAAAAAAAGCTATATGTAACTTTGATGATTTTTAAATGTACAGGGTGTTTCATAAATGATGGGAGTAACTTTAAGGGGTGATAGTACACATCAAGACGAGTAATAGTAAATAGGAAACCAAGTGTCCCAAACGTCTTCCGAAGGAGAAAGGAGCCATCAAAGTTTAGGGTCCTAAATTTCAAATGATGATAAAAAACGGGAAAATGGATCGATTCATTTGCGGTTTTCACTAAAATCATTCTTTAAATTAGTATTTTCATTAAAAAAAGTTTTAAAGACAAAGTTAAAAAAATGCCGTTAGAGGGCGCTCTAGACTTTGGAGTACCGAACAACTACCTTTTACCAGTATTTTTTTTATTTTGTTAAATGTTTACAAAAGCTTAGATTTTAACTTGAATTTTGAGCGCAAAATTGAAACCATCGGGAGCGGTTAAGTGGCGCAAATGTAACCGCGTTTAGGGAGGAAAAATTGAAATGCTCGTATGTAATGATCAAAATAAAAAACGATAAAGCAAACTTTAAGAGGCGATAGTACAACACCAAAACAAGTAACATTCATCAAAGAAATCATACTCGTAATTTTAACCCGAAGGTGATAGAGGGCGCTGAAACAGATTTCGTTTTAAGAGACAAAAAGGAAACAAAGAACATTTACGTTATAAAAAAAAGTTTAATTAGAAATGATTACAATATCTGTTCGAAACACTGACCATTAGAGGCGATGCATGCGGTACAACGGCGAAGAAGGGATTCACGAACCCTCTGAAACACGCCAGGAGTATCGCGCACCTCTCCTGCAGCTGCCGAAAGTCTGGCGACGAGTTCTTCTGCAGTTTCGATAGGAGTCTCATACATAAGACTCTTCAAGTGTCCCCACAAAAAGAAATCCAGGCATGAAAGATCGGGCGATAGCGCTGGCCAAGGGACAGGACCACTTCGCCCAATCCATTGATTTGGAAAGGTTGCGTTTAGATAATTTCGCACCTCTGGCGCAAAATGAGCTGGTGCTCCATCCTGCTCGAACCACATTACTCGCCGGATACGAGGGGAACATCTGTTATCATTTCCGGCAGCACCTGTTGCAGAAAGGTAAGATATTTTTTTCCATCCAGGCGTTCTGGCAGAAGATAAGGTCCAAGTAGATGGTCACCAATTATTCCTGCCCAAACATTTATGGAAAATCGTCGCTGATATGCATGTGTAGAAGACGCATGTGGATTTACATCTGCCCATTGGTGGGAATTGTGGGTGTTAAATGTACCGTCACGTGTAAATGTACATTCATCTGTAAAAAGCACAGTTGCACCAAAATCGGGATTTAGGGTGTGCTTCTGCAGATACCAGCGAGCAAAATCCATTCGACGAGGAAAATCCCTTTCAGTCAGTTCCTGGACTCGTTGGACATGAAAAGGATGCATACTTTCATCCTTTAGTACTCGCCATGTCGTGGAGGGTGATACTTCAATTTGACTAGCCACTGCTCGCGTGCTTGTATTTGGATGATCAGTCACCATATCCAGAATTTTTTCTTCCACGGCTACCGTTCTGTTAGACTTCGCACAGCCTGCATTTGAACGTGCACCAAAAAAGGATCCTGTCTCACACAAATGTCTGTGCAAGCGCACAAATGTTTTATCATTGGGCAACCGTCTGTTGGGAAACTTTTTTCCGTATAATCGTCGCGCCTCTGCACTATTCCCATTTGCAGTTCCGTAGATGAAGTGCATATCAGCCTTTTCTTGATTAGTGAAGGGCAACATCTTTCGTTACGTTTGTTCCGTGATTTACACTTGCACACTCGGGTCAATGGCTGTTATCTTAATAACAATTTGCATATGCGTTCTTCTTCTTCCCCATATCACAATTTCATGTTCTTCTTCCAGAATCTTGCAGCTAAAACGCTTGCATGGATAAAATTTGAAGATGCTCTAGCACGTTTGCGTTTGAATTCAAATCATGCATTTTCTAATCGAAGTTGATTGTTTTTATGTTGTACTATCGCCTCTTAAAGTTTGCTTTATCGTTTTTTATTTTGATCATTACATACGAGCATTTCAATTTTTCCTCCCTAAACGCGGTTACATTTGCGCCACTTAACCGCTCCCGATGGTTTCAATTTTGCGCTCAAATTCAAGTTAAAATCTAAGCTTTTGTAAACATTTAACAAAATAAAAAAAATACTGGTAAAAGGTAGTTGTTCGGTACTCCAAAGTCTAGAGCGCCCTCTAACGGCATTTTTTTAACTTTGTCTTTAAACTTTTTTTGATGAAAATACTAATTTAAAGAATGATTTTAGTGAAAACCGCAATGAATCGATCCATTTTCCCGTTTTTTATCATCATTTGAAATTTAGGACCCTAAACTTTGATGGCTCCTTTCTCCTTCGGAAGACGTTTGGGACACTTGGTTTCCTATTTACTATTACTCGTCTTGATGTGTACTATCACCTCTTAAAGTTACTCCATCATTTATGAAACACCCTGTATATATATATATACTGGTGTCCAAAAGTTAAGCATGAATCGTAAAATGCGAAAAACATGGAGTAAATATTCGTAAAATTATTCCAAATTTCCTGCGGATATTAATTGGGTGATGAAGAAACATTGGGTTGATGCAAAAAAAACTTTTCAGAAATGAAAAACTTTTGATGATGAAAAATTTTCAGTCGACTACGTCCTGCGCGAAACACCGGCGCATATCAGAACGCGGAGAAACCGATTCACGCAGCATAGGCAGTTCAGACAAGTTTCATGCAACTGCTGTGCGAAGGAATGTTTTTAACCATCAAACAAGGTGAATGATGGCACAAAGACGCCAATTGGACATGTTTACGAAAGGAAGAATCGTTGGAATGCTGGAATCCTCACGAGAACAAACCGAAGTGTCTCGAATTCTGAATGAGGACCAGTCTGTGATCTCAAGACTGTGGAAAAGGTTTCAAAGAATGGGAGATGTTACCCGACAACCAGTATCAGGTCGACCAACAGTCATAAACCCTCACCAAGACCGATATCTGGCAATAAGTGCGCAACGTCAGAGGGGCAGTACTGCCAGAGCACTGGGTTCGGCGCTTACAGTCGCCACAGGAATACGAATTTCGAGACAAACTGTTTACAGGAGACTCATTCATGCTGGCCTGTATGCCAGAAGACCAGCAGTTTGCATTCCCCTCACATCTGCGTATAAACGAGCTCGTTTGAACTGGAGTTTGAAACATCAACATTGGAGTGGGGGAGAGTGGACTATGGGATGTTCAGTGACGAGTCCCGGTTTAGTCTGAGTAGTGATTCTCGGCGGGTAACGATATGGAAAGAACGTGGAACACGTTTTGAACCAAGAAACATAACGGAAAGACTTCCTTTTCCACCAAGGGCAGTAATGGTATGTGCAGGCATCATGATGGACGGCTGCACAGACCTCCATTTCTTTGACACGGGCTCAGTGAGTGCTCAAAGATACAGTGACGAACTTCTTGAGCCTTATGTTCACTTGTTTCGAGGTGCTGTCGGTCCTGACTTCATATTCATGGATGATAATGCGCCATGCCACCGAGCGGTGCTGATTGATGACATCCTTGAAACGGAAAACATCCAGCGCATGTCGCGGCCTGCGAACTCCTCTGATTTAAATCCTATCGAGTATGTATGGGATATGCTCGGGAGACAAATTGCAGCCCTTTCGCACCCACCAAGCTCCATTACAGAACTGAAGAGAGCTCTCCAAGTAGCTTGGAGCCGTTTGAGTCCACAACTCATTCATCATCTCATAGCAAGTATGGTAAATCGCTGCAGAGCGTGCCTGGCTGTCAGAGAGAGAGAGAGGTGACTACACGCCTTATTTAACTGCAACATCAGTATTTTACTTAATGTTTTCTTTCATTTTTTTCTTTAAAGTGTGAATCCTTGCTATGCTCAGTTTTCTTTCAAACTGCTACTTTGCATAGTAAAATTAATTATTATCATTCTTTTGATTTGCTTCCTTATTTTATAACATTTTACGCTCGCATATCACGTTTACCGCCTTTCTGGTTTACAGTTCCTTCTTTATTCACATAATTATCAGTTATGCTTAACTTTTGAACACCAGTATATATATATATATATATATATATATTCACCTACATCCTAACTTCATGCACAGAATTGTCACAAGTATTATTTAAAACAACTAGGAAAAGTTTGAAAATTTTATATAGAATATAAAAGCATTCTAAATTGTGAAAAATATAAACCTGGCAAAAAGCCCTTTAACGCTTTAAATTTCAGTAAAATAAATTAAATAGATAAAAGCAGATATCACGTGTTCTAGTTTCAGTTTTTGCTTCGACATACTGTTAATAGGAATTAAATCATTGGTTAAGGAAAATAAACTACAGCTGTGAAATTTCTTACACGTAATTAGGAAAGGTACACAATAAAAAAGAGGTATTTAAAAAACCTCAGATATTTGGTCATTTTTAGGGTAATGTGACCCCTTAAAATAATTGTCAGATTAACTGTTGATTAAATGAAAATCAAAATTTAAATAACTATCACCAGTTAATCGCGTTTTAAGTTTGTGACTAGTATAGTTAGAGCAGACTAAATACAAAGTTAAAAAAAGTTATATCACCATATTAAACAAGCTTTAACAAATATTTCAAAAAATGAAAAGTTAAAATTAACAACAAAATATTGCTTTGTAGATCGGGGTGCGAGGATTTTATGCAATTTAGACGCAAAGAACAATACAGTTCTTCAAGAGCAATGAAAATTATTGTCGAAAAATAACCCTTGAAATACAGCAGCTATATTCGCAGAATAAATCTCAGAAGGCCTCCACACCAGCTACGGTGTTCAGACACTACTATCAAGTCTAAAATACAAGCATGTTAAATATTGTTCACAAGCCCTCACTTGTCTTGCTACAGCCGAAATAATAGCTAATTGCTGATCAACTCTTCATGGTCAAATCAATACTACTTTTTAAAGGTCAAAACAAGACTAACTCAGTTTTGGAGAGTAACTCCCTATTTATAGGCCTCACGGAATTTTCTCGATACATCCGGTTGTATCATAGATCTTGATCATAGTACATTTTTCCCGAAATTTCCAGAAGAATCCATATTGTCACGAACTCGTCAAAATGGTCGTCAAATTCACCAAATTGGTTGCCAAGTCGCCAAAAATTATTCCAATTTGGTCCTATATGTTAAATATTGTTTTGTATGATTTGTGTAAATGCCTATAGATGGGCTGTAAAAATTGTTTTACTGTTTTATTTAATATACTTGTATATTCATTCTCGTCTTGTCTCCCATGATTAAATGTTGTGTTTCAAAACGTCGCTCTTGAATGAAGTCTCTATTCACACTAAGTTAATATTTTTCACTATCGCCAAGATTTCCCCAAATTTTTGTTAAATCTCCATTATAATGTAAGGGACGGCGTTGCTTCCGAATATTACAATTTTAACATAAAATAAATACAACATAGAATAATATAAAAGTATTACACATCCATATATAAATTATTTACATTATATTTTAAACATTCATTACACAAAATTCGCGCAACAATATATAGTATTTTGTGAAGTAACACTGGATGATATTTTTTACATTGGAAATTGTTTTAATTTCCTTTGAGGTTTAAATATTTCCCAATGTAAGTCAAGTTTCTTTCTTTTAAAACCTAAATACTAAAACGCATTTTTTAACATATTTAATTTTGTATCATTTTTATTACTTAAATCCGAATGTTTTAAAAGGAAGGTTATAATAATCTATTAAAAAGTTATTTAATACAAAATATAGTTACAAATGCAGAACAAACTACTGATGATAATATAATAATAAATAATAAATAAACTGTATTGATTTAAAATAAATTTGAGTGGACGCTATAACTCTTTTTGCTTTTGGTACAAGAGTAATTGGTTTATCGTATAATTCTTCTATATTTTTTCTATATCTGAACTGTTTTTTTTAACAATCTACATCAATCCAAAAACAAATTATTCATATTCTATAATTTTTCATTTTTTCGCAGTAAATTTTACTAAAAACAACTTCCTTCATTAGACTCGATAAGGTCACCGTTCACCTTTAGGATGCGATCCAAACTTTTCAAAATTTATCTTCCGCAAAGTTTCTAAAAATTTTCTTTAAAATGGGAATAAAATATTCTATCTAAACCCGAACTTCCGAAAAAAACTTTTTTCCTTTTTTCAAGCCAGAGGCAATTTAGGAAGTGTCAGTTATTTTTGTGTACATCTCATACAAATTCTTTCAGGTCTCTTATTTATTATTTATCGATACTAACATACCCTAAATATATATACTAGTCATTACTCGCCCGCTTTGCTGGATATTTCATGATGTTGTATGGATATATATATATATATATATCGTGTTTTTTTGAGTGAACATCAAGACATTTTATTTTAACCGTCTTTGTTCCATGAGATCATTTTGTAATCTGTTTTTTAAATGTTTTAATTTTTCAATGGCTTTACATTAAAGTTAAAATTAATTTGCAGGCTGCAGGTTTTATCCTACCGGCTTATTTCATTTTATATCAAAATCATACATAGAAACTTTTAAAGACCATCTAAAAAGTCGACCTGTGAGATTTTTAAAATTTTTAAGCCAAACTAATGCATTATGATCTGTATGAGCTGTGAAATGAGATCCATGAAGATAACAATGGAATTTATCTAAACAATCAATTATCGCTAAGCATTCTAATTCAGTTATTGTATAATTAATTTCATAATTTCTCAATCGTCTTGGTGAAATGCGATCGGGTGCTGATCTCCATTGGGTTTTTGTTGTTTGAAGATACATGGTATCGAAGTTTTCGATGCGTCAACATAAAGATGACAAGGGTAATTTGGATTGAATAAGGCTAAAATAGGTTTTGAAATTAAGCTGTCTTTAAGTTTTTGAAAATACTGTTGACATTCTGGGGTCCAGTTCCAATTTTGATTTTTTAAGAAGATTATTTAACGGCATTCTTAATTTTGCATATTGAGGAATGAATTTATGGTAGACATTAATACTACCAAGAAATCTTTGTAAATCTTTTACATTTCGAGGAGGTAAGAGTTTTTTTTAATTATTTCTACATTCGTATTGTTTGGACTGTATGACCCTTGTTATATCTCATATCCCAAGAAATCAATTGTGTCTTTTCCAAATTTACATTTTGAAAATTTTAATTTAATATATTTTCTATTTCACAAATTTTAAAAATTTCTTCTAAATGTTTTGTATGTTTTTCAATTGATTCTGAAAATACTATAATATCGTCAGAGCAATTTAGGGCAAATTTTCTTTGATATTTATTTAGAATTTGTCAAATTGCTCTTAGAAAAATAGCTGGGGAGTTTTTGTATCCAAAAGGCAAGCGATTAAATTGAAAAAGACCATAATTTGATGTAAATGCAAGTTTATTTCAGATTCATTATCATCTAATTTAATATGCCAATATCCACTGCATAGGTCAATCATTGAGAAAATTTTTGCATGTGTTAATTTATCTAAAACTGCATCTATTCATGGAATTGGTTCCGCATCCAATTTTGTGATAACATTCAACTTTCTATAATCGATACATAATGGTGTTCGAGCTTTATCCTCTTTTTTAAAGGCTAACGTTTTAGGGGCAGCATAAGAACTATGAGATGGCTTAATTATTCCTTCTGTCAGCAATGCATCTAAATGTTTTTTTTATTTCCGCGTCACCTTTAGGAGAGGTTCGATAGATAGGAGAGGCGATTTGCAATGGGTAATAAATTTAATACTTGAATATGTAACGGGAAAATAAAAGTTAGAAGTGGCTAGCGATTTAATTTTAGATGTAATTTAATTATCCTTATATATATATATATATTTGTGTGTAAATTATGGATATCTTGGAATTGAGAATTCGATTATACTGAAAAATATTCTTATTACTCTCACTTCTTGATTTAAAAATGAACAGGACTTCTAAATAATAATTTCTGAACATTTCTGAAATTGAAGTAGAATTACTCTTTACATTCTCGTAACCCCATTTTTAGTGGATCTCTACTCAACAAAATAAGCACGCTTGCCAAATTTCAAGTTTAAATCTTTTAGTTCAAAAAAAAGAAATTTTTTATTAATAATCCACGTACCCGTTTTGAGAGTCTATTTCTGTAAGATCGGTTTAAACCGGATTTCAATTCAATAAAAAAAGCATGCATATCAAATCTCATTACGGTAGGTCATGTAGTTCCAAAACGGGATATTTTTGGATCAATATATGTCCCCGTAACTTATCGTTTTTTCTCATGGGAGTCAATTTTCGAAAAATCCGTTCTTAGTGGATTTACATTCAACAAAAGAAACATGCTTGCCAAATTGTAAGTATATAGGTCTAACAGTTCAAAAACAGGAATTTTTATTTATAACTCCCCTTAACCCCTAGCAACCCTTCTTTGATGTCGATTTTCGCTAAACCCCTTCTTTGAGGACCTCCAATCCAGAAAAGAATCTGAGCTACCAAATTTGAAGTCTGTATGTTCAATAGATCAAAAACGGTAATATTTTCTTATAACACCCTTAAATTCTCGCAGTGCTTCTTGGGATCGATTCACAAACATTTTTGTAGCGGATCTCTACTCCATGAATGGGACGGGTCCACCAAAATAGTTACTTTATCCTAATAGTCAAAAATCGGTAATATGTTTATCTATAACGCCCCTTTAAGCCCTCGTAACGACCCTTGAAAGTCCATCTTCGAACAGTCCCTTTTGTAGCGGATCTCTACTCCATGATAGGAACATACCAACCCAAATTTCAATTCTCTAGGTCTGATAGTTTTAGACATATCGCGAGGATTGAGTGAGAGAAAAAGTGAATAATGAGTGAGTAAGTCGCTTTTCTCTTTTATATATATACAGATTTAAAAAAGATACGATTTTATATCATCAAAAGACTTGTGAGACAGAAATGCATTCATTGAAATGGCGTATCATTGAAAAGAGTATCATTCCCTTTCTACTTTTTTTTCAAAGCTTAATCAAAATTTAGGGAACTATTGAAAATATCTTGTAGGGAGAATTTGTAGAAATAAAGTAGAGATTAATAAGAGATACCTACTATTAAATGCTTAAGCGTTTCGAAAACTGATTTAATCAAATCCATGTTTTTATGATGAAACGTTTAAAAAATAATGCAATGAAATATTTTCTAAGGCTTTTAATAGCTAAAAATAAGAATTTGGGTCAATTATAGTTGATGCTTTGTGCATCAATCTAAATATTGATAATAACAACAATAAAAACCTGTTTACACAGAAGCACTGCAGTTACATATATTTACATGGTGTTGCAAATTTGCGAGGGGGAAAACGTAGTCGATGACTCCAATTATTTCAATAATAACATATTTATTAATGGAAAAAGGACGGTCAAATGACTACATGAAGACAAATAAACATACGAAGTGTGACACACACAAAAAAACGAGACTAAATGTGTATCTTGGCAAAATAATACAACTGGCAACAATTGTTTAGGTGACCACATCCCACACACAGCCTCTATTCATGTGGCCAGTTTCAACTTAATCAATCAAATCAATTGAGAGTACTGTGTAATTGATTGAAAACGTACAGTTGCATTCCGGCAGAAAAACGTCTAGTGTAAAAACTGAACAGCGAATCAACATCAAGTTTCTTATGTAACTTAAGAAATCAGATACAGAAACATTTTAAATATTAACTAAGACTTATGGAGATGAAACTTTATTCTCGTGCATGTGTGTTTGAATAACATAAGCGGTTTTCAGGGAGAATAGACAGTGTAGAAGATAATGGACATACTGGGTGCCCACGTGAGCGGTTACAGATATTGCCAAAGTTTGTGATGTGATCTAGTGTGACCGAAGATTAAGAGTCCATGCAGTTATGGACAGGGAAGCTGTTCAACACATTTAAACTGTCGAATTACGCATGAGGAAGATTTGTGTGTGAAGATTTTTTCAAAAGTTCAGTCCGATGACCAAAAACAATGCCGTAAAGTCGTGTGTGTGGATATGTTAGAACACATTACAAACGAGCCAAATTGGAATCTGCTGTAATATGTGATGAGATATAGATTTTTACTTATGACTCAGAAAGTAAGTGCCAATGAATACAGAGAAAGTCTCCAGGATCCCAAAAGAAAACCACGCATGTCAGAATTAAATTCAAAGTAATATGAACTTATCCGACACATGAAATTGTAATGATTGGGTGGTTTCCTAGTGGCCAGATTGTTTATCAACACTAATACATTGAAAGACTAAAAAGGCTTTGTGAAAAAAGTAAGAAAAAAAAGCCCACAGTTGTGGAGTGATGGATGGCTGTTGCCCCAGGAAAATACACTTGCTCACACGGACATATCTGCAAGCAGTTTGTGACCATCAAATCCATTATTATGATGGGATATCCCCTTAAACTGATTTGGACCTATGCGATTTTTTTAATTTTCTACAGTTAAATCTTGTCTAAGGGAACTCATTTTAATTTAGTTGAAGAATTTCAGTCAAAAACGGAGAATCTGCTGAAAGGTGCTAGAAAAACTTCGTTTCAGAACTGTTACCGGTACTAGCAGCACCGAATACAGGAGGGAATTAGTGTTGAAGGAGACTACTTTGAAAGTGATAACGTCACACGGAACTTATTTTGCAAGTACAATAATTAATTGGACCAAGCTCCTTTCTTTTGTGTCACACCTCGTATATAAACAAATAAATATTATATACAGTAATTGAAATAGCAGTTGTTACCTACAAGCCTTACAGCGCTCCAACACATCTCTTTAAAACAGTTCCACTGACAAGAGCTCTGAAACACAAAAGCAATCTCTCTGTTTCGTAGAAGACAATAATACAAAAGCAGATTCTAATACCAAAAACTAATTTTTTCGAAATAGTTTTACAATCTCGAAATTCTTTAATTTTACTGACTCTCTTATGAATACCGTAGACCTATGCATAGACCAGGAGCTCCCAACTTTTTTTGAACTGGTGCCCCCTTTTCTTGTGAATATTTCTCGATACTGCCCCCTCCCACTCTAGAGAAATAACCATAATACATGGTGAAAACAAGAGTTAATTTTTTAAAAAAAATATTCTATTACAAATAGAATATATTTTTTGGTTTAGTTTTTTTCTAAAGCATTAATTCTTTTACTTTCGAATCTATTGCCACAAATATATTTAAATGTGTAATATTATATATTTTAGCCATACATAGGGTTTTGTAGGAATTGAAACGCTACTGTGTGAATTTGTTTTTCATTAAAAAGAGTGAAAAAAAAGTTTTAGCTTAGCTGTTATGAAGCCAAGCAGGGGTTTAGATGATACGAAGTCATTCATAATAAACTATTGCTTTCAAAATAAATATAAATTGACTGTTTCAGCCTTTACAGAATTACATGTTAATTCCTATTTAACATATTTAATTATGTTTCTTGTTTAATATACGTAATGAAATGCAGTGGACGAAACATTTTTCCTACTTCTCACAGACAAAGAGACAACACGTGCACTACAGAAATTAAAATGCACTATATCATTCGATTTAATGTAGGTCTGAATGTAATGTAATCTAAATTTTTCATCTACTTCCCGAACTACCGAAATATGTGAATTTTCATACATTTGATACAGAAATGATTTAAATACAACAATCAAGATAAGGTAAACAGTATGGAAGTTTACTTTTGTTAGTACATAATCAACGTGTTTTTTTCTAGTCTTTTTTAGACTATATGGTTAATCTGTCCAAGCCCCTCCATGCCATCTCAATGCCCCCTAATTTTCACTGGGTCATTTACTGCCCTCCTGAAAGCCTCAAACGCCCACACGATTCCCCGCTTGAAAGTTCCCTGTATATTTCATTTTGCACCATATTTGTAGCTAAGGGTGAGACTGTCGCCAATCTGGTAACCCTGATCTCATTTCCTTGGGTTGCCATATTCTTGTTTGTCTAGTTCCTGCTGAGAAGCGAATTTTCCCTGTAAAACTCAACTTAAAACAGACAGTGTATCACTGCAGGAAAAACAACATATGTAACGTTTTTCAATGATAAATAACTAAGAGGTCACCCATCCGGTATAAGTGGTTAGTGACGCTGACTGCAGTGCCGAAGGGACTGGGTTCGAATCCCGAGAAGGCATGGATGCTTATATTGTAATCCTCCATCCTTTCTTTTGTGTTGTAAGCCCCCGTGTGATACATTGTGCGGTGCACGTGGTTTATAAATGTTCTCAATAAAGAAATAGCTAAGAAAAATTGCTGAAACACATAGATTTTGATCTTATTAATAATTCAGGTCATCATAATCAAATAATTTCGTCAAATTATACTTTAATCGTAGCTAAATAATTTGTTTGCATTTCTCAACATTTCCCTTCCGAAATTCAGTTATTGAATGGAAGCGTATTCTCGGACACAACATAGTTAGTAGTTTTTCATAATAATCTGTATGATGATAAAAATATGACGAGTTTTTGTAGTCAGAAGTTTTCTCGACACTTTAGCTTGTTGCAAAATTATATGGTTTGAAGTTATCAATTTCACTCTCCCAATTTGAACCATTATTTTTTCCGTTCCTGTACTGAAAGGAAGAAAATTGTGAATATATCTACAGTAGAACGTCTTTTATCCGAACGTTTATTATCCGGAGCGTCAAATATCCGAACCAAAGTCCGGATCCGTTTTCAAACAGTGCAATGCTCAACAGTAGCTTCCTGTGAGGCCAAAAGTGACGGGAAAACCAAAGATGAGGGATATTTGGGGAATTTCAGTTGTATGATTTTGTAAACATCAGCGCGGAATATTAGGTCCGTTTGTTCACAAGTGAGGGGGTGTATACGTGCTATTTTGTTGAGTTTTGTTGATGTAGAAACCTAGATGGCATGCGATGTAGAAGACTGTGGATTTCAAATGCTAAATAATGACGAGATAGTGACTTCCGTGCAAGAAAAATCCGACCGTGTCGACGATGTAACGGATGAAGACGAGGACAACAACAACAATGAAAGTAGCAAGGGTCCATCAAATGCTGACGCGTTTTTTGCGTTAGAGACAGGTATGTAGTGGTACGAACAACATTCAGAGTGCTGTCCTGCTCTACTGTTGCTGAAGAGAATCAGAGACCGTGCAGTGAGAAAAAAGGTGTACAATAATACAGCAAAAAATAAGTGATTATTTTCTACTATCAAGGTAAAATTGTGACATTTTGAACCTATTTGGCTTTTTTTTCAAGCACGTTTCTCGTATGTGATGATTTTCAATATTTGTATAGTGTCCAGTATCATATACTGCAGGGATCGCATTCGGTTTTCGGTTATCCGAACGGTGTCCGGACCCACTTGATTCGGATAAACGACGCTCTACTGTAAATCCAGTAAACTTTCTTTAATCTTCAAAATAAAATTGTAACGGGTCTATCCACGAGCCTCATACTAATCCTCTTGGGAAAAACTATTTCTTGAAATATTGTTGTATTCAAAACTTTCTCTCTCGAAGAAGACGAGGTTTATGTAAATGAAGGTTTTTATTAAAGCATTAACTTTTTGGTTCGAAAGAGAGAGAGGTCAGGGGTTAGATGATGGAAGTTAATGATTATCGCGAAGTAATGGAAAGATAGTCGAGAGTGGCTAGATGATCAATTGCCTAATATTTAAACATTTGTTTATTGACAATTAAGCCAACAAGTTATAATTGACAAATATTGACCAGGGGTCGAATTGCTGAGAAAGGAATTATGGTAATTCATACCGTAAGTAATCAAAGAGTGCTAAACGTAAGTTAATTGAATCTTATTAATTATTAAAAGTATCTTCTACCTTCCCTTTGTTCCTGGACTTAATTAAAGTAATCCCATGTCATATTTTCAATCCCGGGATTTCTGGAATACATTATTCAAATCCTGGGACTGGTCATGGGATTAGGATTAGACTATTTATAAAAATACTTACAAATTAGCATAGTTGAAATTGCTTAATAAAACTGAAAATATTATTACAAATTGATTTAATATTATTTTAATGAAACAAATTTTTATTAGAAACATATTTTTAATATAATTTAGACAAAAATTAAAACCAGGAATTAGTTATTTTAATCCAGGGAATTCGGGATTGGAAAAAACACCGGGATCCCAGGGCTTAAAACTCTACTAGATATCTTCCAAAAATTCTAATTGCCTCATTCCAAGTTAGCTGACATCGGACATTCTGAGAGTGTGAGAAATGTCCATTTTATGACCCCACTCGTGATGGAGAGAAAATTGCAGAAGAAAATAAGAGAAAACATATCAAGTTCCATGATTTAACATACACACCCACCTCGAACCCTTAAATGTTCAACAAGTAAGAAAACTTACAACGTATACAATACAAACGTATTGTATACGTTAAACGTATACAGTACAAGAAAGTAAATAATATACATTAAATGTATACCAGATTCACAATACTTTGAAAAAAAATAATTCAGACATAATTCAGAACATAATTCAGACAAAAATTAGATCCCGGGATTTGAAAAAACCACTGGGAACCCGGGGCTGTAAACCCTAAATTAAAGGTGCATTTCCTACCCTGGGTTGCAGATATTTAGTAAGGAATAACAAATTAGAATATTGTTCTGCCTATGGCTGTACTTCATTCTAACACCCAAACCAATGATCGGGATGGCCCATTCATTTTAAAATGGTACTCTCCTTTCTTTTTAATACTCATTCTCACACTTCCAAAGTCATCTAAGCATGTGGTAAAGTGATCTGAAAGTTTAACTGTAACCAGGATCATCTTTTACTTGAGTTTGAACTGTTTATTTAATTTAACAGCAGATTTATGTGTCTGAGAGATGCTTAAAAAGTTTTTACTTCCAAGAACAATATCTATTTTACGAAATGTTTTCTTCTTCCGTACGCAAATGTAATCAAAGAAGTATCAGCGTTTTAATTATAGTTCACAAAGAGTTCTCTAAATATTTATCGGTCATTTGAAACAGTTTTAGAAGTAAGCATTTTATATAATTATAATCTTTCTGAAACTTCCTTATCTTATTTCTTCTGCTATATGGCCAATTAAATATTTGATAATGATATTTTATGATCATGAAAATTAAATCAATCTTTCTAATGGAATCGTAAATGAACAACAAATTATTCTAATAATTATTTATATTAACCCTATTAATGTGCGACTTGACAAACTGAGATTCCATTTATGTAATAAAGGAAAATAAACTCATTAGAGGCCAGATATAATCACATTCACAACGATTATAATGTCTAGGTTTAACCCGGCGTCACTCGCGTGAAAAAATTGACCTAAAGTTCTCGCGCAGGGTGTGGCATAACCGAAGGTGTTTACATTGTGTTTTTACCGTAAAACTTGTATATTTCAAAGGTTAAAAAGGAAGAAAGGTAGGAAATTCAACATGTTTATTACATTTTTCACACGTAAATTTAGTTTTTCTGTTCCTTTTATAAGGACATTCAGGGCGTTGTTTATACACTCCTTTAATCGTGTCGTGAGGGAGTGCGATGTTTTCATTGAATCTTAATTTTTTTATCTTTATATTTTTTAACTAAACGTGTAGGAGTAAACTTCTCTTTTACTTAAATTTAAAAATTTTGGAATTTTTTTTTTTAATTCTCTCTTATTTTGTTCCAACAATAGATTTTTTCCCCAAAGTTCATCTGAAAGTGGATAAGATGTGTACCAGTTATCTCCTTTAAATTACGTTCTTCTCAAATGTTTTTCTGTCTCTACATATAAAGCATTTATTTTCAACAGTGTCTCCCTTTTCTAAATCTGGATCGATTTCAGTGGAGGAATCATACTTGTTGTTGTTGTTGTCGTGTATGACAAAGTGCAAAGGTATTGTAAATAACAAAATAAAGATAAAGAAATGAGTCAAATATTGCCAAAGGCGTGAATCACTGCCGTGGCAACATCCATGGCACGATCCGAGTATAGGATGGCCATGCCGTAGTCATTGTCTATTTTAAAAAGGGCACCAACAATGGAAGGACAGTTAAAAGGATGTTTGGGATCCAGTTGCTTGCCAGGGCAGTCCCTGCATTCCGCATATGATCTGGATCCATCAGGCAGAATCTTCATGCCCTTAAAATGTTTTGTCCTTAGTCTGGTTATTGTTGCAATTTCTCGGCTATAATTTAATTCTGGCAGCAAGAATTTTTTTCGTGGGTTTGAGCAGAGCTTTTGTTTTGCGACTGCGTTGACATCAAAGACCGTAGTCGAAGAAGTTACACGTTCAAGGGTCTTGGCTTCATTGGCAAGGAAATCGGCCATCTCGTTCTCCTCGATGTCAACATGGGCCGGGATCCACTGGAGGGTGCATGATTTGCCCAATGCACCAATGGAAAGTAAAAGAGAGTTGATTTCTTGGGTGAGTCCCATTTTTCCTTTCATGATGGCCTTAAGAGCGGATCTACAATCGGAGATAACAATGATGCCGTCGGAAATAGCAATATCTGTCCATGTAAGGTAAATATCTAGGGCTGTCCTAATTGCTATGAGCTCACACGTGAAGTTGGAAGCAATTTGCCCTGCGGAGATCTTGTGCTTTGAAGTTGTATTATCTGGGTATTTAAGAAAAACTCCAGATCCACCCCTATTGCACTCTGAGTTTGAAGAACCGTCAGTGTAGGCAATTACTAAACGAGGCCTCATAAGACTGATAATTGTATCCATGCCTTTCCTTTTAATTGTGTCCTTAGATTCCTTTTTCGTGCAAGGCTCAAGAAGGTCTAAAAATATTTTAGCAGAGGGAGGTGGTTTGACTGGAAAACAAGGTTCTTGAATGATGTCAAGGCTTGTGTGATTCAAGTTAATGTTGTTTCTGATCTCTTTATCAAACTGAAGTGTTGAAGATCTTTTCAGCCTATTCTTAGCTGTCCAGGGGTAAAAAGTTATGTTGGAAATATGTTGTTAGCCACAGCTTCTGATTTTGTTTGTAAATTTAATGGTGGCAAGTTTCCTTCTGCCTTTCCATGATGGCAGGCCACACTCACTCTCAGCTGTCACATTATTTGTCGAGGACACAGCTCCGATGATAATTTTGGACGCCCTACACTGAACAGAGTCGATTTTTTCTGTTGAGGTAGAAGCTGATGGAGCCCAAACGGGTGCTGCATATTCGAGGATTGGTCTTATAAGTGCAGTGTAGGTGTTTAGGAGTGTCTTTGGTTTAGAACCCCAAGTCGAACCGCATTTTCGAAGAATATTGAGCTTCTTTAAAGCCTTTTGCGATACATTCTGTGTATGCTTGGTAAACCTCAGTTCCGCATCTAGCGTTAAGCCAAGGTATTTGGGATGGGAGAATTTTTCAACAATTGAGTTATTTAACCTTGTTACTTGTTGTTATACTCTTCATTTGATTTTTCCTCCTCATAACCGCAAAGAGAATTTCTTCATCCAAAAATACTGTTGTACTGTATCTATTAAATACTGTATTTATTAAATTACTTAAATATCACATTTCTTCATCATAACTACGGTAATACGCCATAGCATAAGGAAGATTTAAAACGTGTTCTTGCATTCAGAACTGTGGCGGTGATTCACGTGCAAGGTATGACATACCCTAAGAGGTGATATCCAAAAATATATATTTATAATTCGCCTACAAGCTAAGATCCCTCAAAGGATATGACCTTAAAGTCAGCTACACGAGAAACTATCCATTTTCCAATAAAGAGTTAGAAGGAGCGTTGAAAAAAGTTAGACGGCGGGTATGACACACCCTGTGCGAGTAGTGCCGGGTTAATTAGTTATCAGAATCAATATCGGATTTGACTGTAGTAGTTGATAAAATACTTTATTAAACTTAGACATTGTAAGGCGTTTAATTGAGCAAATATTACGTTTTACATTTTCAGGAATTATCATAATTAAAATAGCTCTTTAAAAAAATTCGAATTAAGTTTTTTTAAACATAAATAGTTATTATACATTTATTTCTTTGTAATGCATTATACTTTTACTTAATGAAGGAATGCTAAATGAAAGTTTATAGATCACAGAATTCCCATGTATGTTAAAGATTAATGCAAAAAGAAATCATTTTATTACACAACATATTTTCTACCCGTTGTCTGACATTCAAACTATTCAAAATAACTCAGGAGAACAATTCTCACATATGGTTGAAATCTAAAGACAAATCTATCGACTATATCACGTTTCACAGCTCATGTAAAATTCATATAAATCCTATGAAATATAGAACGAGTTTATACACATGCAAAAATATGCTTGACTTAAGATAACTAAACAAGATTTTTATTTAACTAGAAAACTTTATATTTAAATTCTAGCCATTGCTCTATCGAATTCCTAACTAGCCCGTATTTATTTATTGAAAGCAAAATGTTCTGTTTATAGCTCGTATCTCTGGTGTTTGATTTAGTTTTGAAGAAAATAACTTGGTGACACTAACAGTTATGTAGTAAAAGTTGTCGAGAGGATTTGAGCTTTAAAAAAATGATATGTTGGAACGCGTTTTATAAAGATTTCTACAAATATAACATATGTAGAAAAAATATTTCATGTTAAGGAAAAAAAGGCAAATAATTAAAAAAAATCTTCGGAATTTAAAAATTTTCTTTAACTTAAAATAGAAAGCACAGAATATAAAATCCACACATATTTAAAAAAGGAATTTTAACATGTGATTGGTAAGATACAATAACCATAAAGTCAGTTTATATGACTGATTGTATTTTGCTTCTTCGATAAGAATTAAAAATATTTCAACATTAAAAGGGAAGGTATGTTATGTGAGTGGCTGATACCTTTCTGAAACGTAATTTGTTATCTTAAATCAAACAAGAAATATCTTTGAATACATTAATATTAAAATATAGAGGAAAATAGCGAAAAAATCATTTTTTTTTAAACTAAAAAAACACTTTTAAGCGGCATATTGATCCAGAGAATGTACAGTTCATTATGGTATGAATGTACAGTAATTCTTATAATTATTGAAATATGCATATGAAATGCTCACATTATGAAATGTGTGTATATATTATGCGGGTGCATATGAAATGTCAGATTTTCATTACATGTTAAAGTTTGCCTCCCTGTTTTCGTTATGCTTTTGTTTTTGGCACAACACATTTAGCTTAAAATCGTATTGTGTATTGTCACAAACACATACCAACAAAGAAGTTTTTCTCAAAAATGTTCTATTTTGTTATTGGTTTTGCGTTTAATAAGAGTATGAATTCAACCGATATTCGTATAATTTTTTTAAATAACTACAAATTTGATTATAATGAGGCAAAAGCTACATACAATATAAAGCAGGCATTTAGGGAGAATACTGTTACCGATCGAAAAGGGCAGCGTCGGTTTGAAAAGTTTTGGTCTGGAGATTTTTCATTACAAAAAATGAATCACATGGAAGATCGAAAATATGTGTGAAAAATAACGCTCTGAAAGCATTGGTTGAAACGAATCCAATTGAATCTATCATATGGCCAGTCCATAAACACAGAAGCGGTTGTGTGGGGCACAAAGTCACTCCATGCTCATGAAAAATCTTAGGGTTTGCAACCCCAGGGTCACAGGGGGGATCCCGGTGTTTTTTCCAATCCCGGGATTAAAATAACTAATCCCAGGATTTAATTTTTGTCTGTAAACTATATTTTAAACATTTTTTTCATCAATTTTTCTAAGAATTTAATTTTTACAAAAGATTAGAAGTTTAATTCTTAGAAAAGATTAGAAATTTAATTCATAGAAAAGATTAGAAATTTAATTCTTAGAAAAGATTAGAGATTTAATTCTTACGAAAGATTAGAAGTTTAATTCTTACGAAAGATTAGAAGTTTAATTCTTACAAAAGATTAGAAATTTAATTCTTAGAAAAGATTAGAAATTTAATTCTTAGAAAAAGTTAGAAATTTAATTCTCTTTTTTTAGCTCCCATTTCTTATATAGGAAAACGCAGCACACATGTAAGTGGATCACTGCAATATTTACACAATAATATAAGCAACATCTGGAGAGAATGTATTTTATCACAGTTCCTTCTTCAATTAAATACCATTAATTAATAGCGGACCTGCTTGAAAGACTTGAGATACTTCAAATTCCATTGCATTACTAACAGCTCATGCAACTGGATCTTCTATAAGGTAGCACTTGAAATTGGTTCACGTTCTGATTCAATAACTGGATCAATTTATACACAAAATCCATTAGGTGTAGCAGAAGAACTAGATATATTTGTCAAAGAGCTATATGAATCAATGTAGTCTATTAGATTTGACACACTGTCATTTCAAAAAGAAAATTTCTTAAAATCAAAAAGAAATGTCTCTTTTTTGAAAATGGAGGGAGGCGTCGTGACTACTTGAAAAGAACATACTCCTATTTAATGACGATAATACCTCCTAGTAAGGAATCCGAACGAGCATTTCCTTCGGCAGGACAATTTGTAATAAATATGAGAACTCGTTTAAACAATGAAACGCTGGATGAGCTGCGTTATTGAAAAGCTTATTTACAGAAACACAACAAGTGAAAAATTGTTTGTTTTTTTAAAATTTTATTATGTACTATTTTTTTGTTTTTTATGGTGGATTAGGTCTTTTTTTAATTTTTTCACACAGACATACACTATAAAATTAATATTTAACCAATTTTTAATTGCGAGGGCATTTTGAAAAGTAAAGATACACCGTACGCCAGAGGAAAAGAAAAGTTTTGGCGAGCAAGTTGGCAACACAGGTGTTAAACTTGAACCGTTAGCTTTCTCCTTGCGGTTGTTCGGCATTTCAACCTTGATTCTGGTTGGAGCAGGTCGTGTTTAAAATGGCTGCACCGACTCAGAATCCCGCCAAATGCGAAGTGCCGTCATACGGTTTCTTCATGGTCAGCGACCAGCGGATATTCACAAAGAAATTGTTTCTGTTTATGGGAACATTATGAATCGACAAAATGTAACGAAATGGTGTCGTCATTTCTCTGAAGGTAGGACCGATGTTCATGACGAACAAAGAACAGGTCGGCGATCTGTGATCTCTGATGCCCTTCTTCAGAGAACGGAGGAAGCAATTCGTGCGAATAGACGTCTCAAATTGAAAGAATTGCATCAGATCATACCGGGAGTGTCAATGACAACTCTTTATGAAGTTGTGACTGCCAAGTTAGGGTACAGGAAATTGTGTGCACTCTGGGTTCCAAAAATGTTAATGGAAGAACAGAAAAAGAAAAGGATGGGCTTTGTACTCGACTTCCTGACACGCTATGCAGAAGCAGGTGATGAGTTCCTTGATTACATTGTGACAGGTGACGAGACGTGGGTTTATTACCATACACCTGAATCCAAGCAACAATCAATGCAAAGGCGCCATTCGAATTCACCAAAAGCCAAGAAATGCAAAACTTCGATTTCAGCGAAAAAAATCATGATTTCTATTTTTTGGGACATACAAGGCATTCTTCTGTTGGAATTTATGCCTCCCGGAATGACAATTAACGCTGCTGCATATTGTCAGATTTTGAAACGTCTTCGAAGGGCAGTTCAAGACAAACGCAGGAAAATTCTGACAAATGGAGTCCGCTTGCTTCATGACAACGCTCGGCCTCACACAGCGCTCGTAACCAAAGCACTACTCAAACAATTCAAATGAGAAGTATTGGACCATCCGCCATACAGCCCGGACCTTGCGCCCAGCGACTTCCATTTATTCCGTTACCTGAAGTCAAATCTTGGTGGAAAATCATTCCACGACGATGATGAGATCAAAGATGAAGTTGAAATGTGGCACCGACAACAGGCGGCAACCTTCTATGACTATAGGCTACAAAAGCTTGTGCACCGACTTAATAAATGTTTGGATAACGCGGGTGATTATGTCGAAAAATAACAAATAACCCAGTAATAAGATGTAACTGACGTTTTCTAAATAAATGCTTTTTTAAGGAATGCGAGCCATTGTATCTTTACTTTTCGAAATGCCCTCGTATATTTTCAGTTTTATTATGCCATTTCAACTATACTAATATGTAAATATGTTTAGTAAATTGTCCAATCCCAATCCCGGGATTGAAAATTTAACACCGGATTGCAAACCCTAAAATGCTTAATTCTGGAAAAAATGTTTATTTTTTACCATTGACCTTGTCAGTATTCCCCAAAACGACAGTCTTCATGGGAACTGTAAATAAATTTTTCACATATCTCCCTCTTTTTTGGGAGAGGCAAACGTTTTTTGACAAATCTTAAGGTACTTGTTTTTTACTGAGTTCCTCGAGCGATCGCTTTTGTTGCAAAATATTTTCTATGAACAGGCTGCATTTTCCCCCTGTGAAAAACTTAATGGTTTTTTCTGGAGTGCTGTGTGACTTATTTTTTTATAAATGTAAAAAGAAGACCATCTGTGATCTCAATTGACGAAGGGGGAAATTCATCAAGCAAAAGAAGTACCTATTGAAATAATACAAATTAATCATGAAGTGAAAATAAATTTAAGAAAAATAATGAGCATGAATCGCTGGAGTTGTAAGGGAAGTCTTCAAATGCTACCTACAGTGGTGGCTCTAGGGCCGGACAAACCGGACCCATGTCCGGGTATCAAATTTTAAGGGCGGAATTTGGACGAAATTTTAAAATTTGTATGAAAATATTTTCTTATAAATATTATTATTTACACTCTGGAAATCTGGAACATAATTATTTTATTTTACTATGAATTGAAAAGCCGATCATTACTAGTATAATGTGTGTAACGACTCTATATCTTTTATTAAAATAAATAGAAATTGTATTGAGTGGCGATATGACTTTGAAAGTATATGAGCATCCGACTTTGAGATACAAGTAGATATGCTTCTCTTGATAAGGCTTTCACTACCCTGATATAAAGGGGAAAATGCTGATTATCTCTCGTTTTCTTTATGGTATAATTACATTAAAAGTGACAAATGTGCACAAAAAAAAATATTTCGCTTGATTGTGGACCTTTTGTATTTACTTCTTATTAAGGGCCGTTCTGTTTAAGTGACACTGAAAAAGTTTTAAAGATAAGATAGAAGGTGAGAAATAAAAATACCGTATTTGTTCGAATCTAAGCCGCACTCCTAATTTTCAACACAGTTTTCTGAAAAATAGTTAAAATGTTTTATCAAGATACAAGATATTTAAGAGATATATTTTTAAAAAATTTAAAATGCGAATTAATAAATGAATAATTCCTTGATTTTACCAATATTCAAAAATTTTAAATAGCAACTGTAAGTACCCTAAACCCGTCAGTATTATGTTCAATCCCCCCACCCCTCCCCATCAAACAATTTTTTCTGCCTTCGATTCTAACTGCATCCAATTTTGTGAATAGCTTTAACACTGGAAAAAAGTGCAGCTTAGATTCGAATAAATTAAGTACCCTTTTTTTGTAAAATTTTAGGATTTCAAAGACAAGCTTCTGTGGGTGTGTGTTTCTGTTTAAATAAATCAAATGTAGTGCTTACTTAATAAATCAATGTAACTTAGTAGATTAAATGAAAAAAGGGAAAAGAAGTGCAACATGTGTATAATGGATATGCTTTGATTTATTGTTAAAACAGAATAAATATATAATAAAGTGGTTGCACCACGCGAGGGCACGTTTTCTTTGGATTTACATAAGAAATAAAAATGCTGGCTTAAGCTAACAAATTGCATGTCTTTCTAAAAAAATCTGTAATGGACTATTTTCAGTAAATTTCTGTGAGTACAAGATTTTATTGCTCTTTTAAACATTTATGCAGAAATTAAACTTTTTCAATTAAGAATTTTAATAAACTTGTGAAATTGGAAAAAAATACCTGTGATTAAGGTAATTATTTAAGTATCATTTATTTACAGATTAATACAACTTGAATTTCTAATTAAGCTAACTTTTTAGCATTAAAAGACAAAATACACAATGTTCGGTCTGGTGGGTTTAAATGTCTGGACATATTGTTTCAAATGCAAGGCTCTTTTTATTGGAAGGTACTACTGTAATTTTACCATATTAAGATACGTGTAAATGAATATTTTGTTGTATTTGCTTTTATGAAAAAAGTGAACATTAAAAATAATATATTTAGTTTAATAAAGTTTAATTTCTTAATATAAATATATATATAAATTAAATGTGTCAGAAATAAACTCAAATAAGAGAAAAACGATTTAACTGAGTTGAAAAAAACTTGGTTATCAATGAAATAATTTGAAAATATGTATCCGTAGTTATAATTAAGAATACATGGATTGTAAAATTTTATTTTTGGACTAAAGCGAAATAATATTGCTGACGGGAAATTTTTTCGTAAGAGAGCTTCCACAACAAGACCTTGCACAACTTTCATTTCTGTTCCCAGAATTTTTTAAAAAATGCGGTTGATTTGTCTTGTTTATTGTAAATTTTAGTTTCTTTTTAATGATTAATCACGCACGCGATTCATTTTTCTAAATCATGTCAAAACAATATAACAGATGTTTTTTTAGATATTTTCCTCCCTCTCTTGTCTTATACATCAAAAGAAATTAGTAATATTATTGGGTAATTATTTTCTTTTAAGTGATTGTGTTATTACTGATTCAAGTATTCACAAAAAGCATTTCTTAAAATTTATTTCCGAATATTCAATGATTGTGAATTAGGTCGGTCAGTAACAGGTGAGTTATTTCAATGTTTTCTTTTTTTTTTATCTAAAAAGAAAGAAATTTAGTAATATTATTTTATTATTGTTATACATTTCCAAATGAGATTTAATGTGTTAATATTTAAAAGTTATTAAAAAAATTTTGAAGGAAATTTTTTTTTTGAAGTTAAAATCAGAATTTTATTTAACTGAGAAATATATGTATTTTTTATCATTATTTTGAATATTGTAGTTTATTATTTGAGTATTTTTATTAGTGTTAATTTTAGTGATTATTACGATTATTAATTTTTAGTGTTATATTAATAAGATTAACGGAAAGTGGGTGTATATGTGTGTGTGTGTGTGTGTATTTTTTTTACTGGTAGTTATATAAGAGTACAACATTTTTTTAGATAAAAATTCATGTAAATCAATTCTATGTTTTGTGCATGCCATGTACAAATGTATATGTGGGTTAACGAAAAAAATTTAACTCAGATTTACTTTTTTTTAATTTTGAAAAATATACTTTATTAGAATGTCTCCAGGTGTGTATTTATCAATAATATATATATTAAACATGAATAAATACAATGTTTCAACGAAAGTAAAATAAGGGCTTTTTATTCTTTGTTTTAAATAAATTTACGGCAAGATTTTGGAAAATCTCAAACATATCGATTTTTAATTCAAGTGTGGGTTAATCATTGATGAATTCAAATTTTTTGTTTGAAAGCAAAACACTCTGTTCATTATCTTTATATTTTCACTACTTAATTTAAGCAATTTTTTTCAAAAGTTTTAGAAAGTCCGAGGAAAGTCTATCTGGTGCTCTATTAAAAAAAAGAGTTTTATTTTTTCGTGTTTTAGTTTATAATAAATATTTATTTATAAGTATGTGCACAAGTACTGTTATGCTGCCTTTTTCTTTGAAAGAACTATTCAAGTTTTATTGGTATGCATTTGTGAAAATGTTTATCTTTTTAATAATATTTCTTTACTTTGGAGAGAAAGGCGGCATTTTTTTTTTTTTCATTTTTATCCGGGGTGGCAAAACTGCTAGAGCCGGCCCTGCTACCTAAAATGTGTCAAGAAAATATGAAGCCATAAGTGTACCACTTCGCCCTGCCAAAAAGACCTAATCAAGCTAAAGTTCAACATGCTATTGTCGATCTTCAAAGGATAATGAAACTTCAATAAGTTGAACAAAATATGAAAGTTTTGCCTGCAAATAACATTTCTGAAGTGTTAGCAAAAAGTGTGTGTGATTTGTATCCTTTATTGTAGTGACGTACATTTGAAACTTTTTGGTTCAGTTTAATTGATGTTTTTTTCTCAAATTATCAAAGAAAAATTGAAAATTTCTTAGAAGTAGGTAATTACACTTTCTCTTAATGCAATTTTTCTCCTGAATAATTACAGTTTTTAAGAGCTAAACTGTAAAAAAAATGGATATAATCTCAGTTCCCTATCCAAATTTATTGATTCTAAAAAACAAAATTTCCTTAAGACAGCCATTAATGCATTGAATTCACGCTAGGAAAGGGTATTGAAACAAATGAGGCATCTTTGATTAAATTAACAGATTTTGAAAAAGCGGTATGCAGTTTTATAAATTGACAGTATTATATATATATATATATACAGTTTTATATAGTTCTATATATTTATATATTTTATTTGACTTTCATACATGCCAACCTAATATCATGTATTTTGTCTTCACATTTGCTTTATTTTTAACTGTACCGATAAAGTATCCGTTCTTTAATTTTTCATTTAAGAACAAAGTAGACTCCACTAACTTCGTTAATGTTTCACTTAATTTTCAGAATTTCAATTAACAGAGAAAGAAATAAGTAGCCCAGGTTTCTCAAACTAATTATTTCCAAGAATAGAATCAATTAAACCAAAGGTTTGCTACTATGCTTTCCTTCCTAATGAAAGAATTTGAAGATGAGATTGAAGAATTTCTAAAAATAGGCACTAAACTTTAACTTTCAATTTCGGTGTTTGCATTGAGGTGCCAGAACTTAATAAAAGGATTATTTTGGACTAAGTCTGAAAAGTGAAACTAATTACTTAAAATAAAATAACTTCCAACTAATTTTTCTCAGAAATTTTTAAATTCCCTTTAACTTTGATTTCTGATTCCTTTATACTCAACGCTCTTTATTAATCTTTATACGATGGAGTTTATAAGATAGTATTAAATAATTTCCAAATAAAACTTCAATGTTTTATGTTAGTTTGAATATTAAAACATTTGCTCTCTCTTTCTCATTATTGAAAATAATAAAATTTCTGAAGGAATGCAATTCTTATTATTCATGAAAGATAAATAAACAGTATACGTCCGGACGCCAAGTTTGGCGAATTTATGTTTATAATATATGCTGCATTTAAGTTCATCATGGCAATTAATTTGCCGAAGTTGGAGTACGAAATAATATCGCATTTGATTTTTTCCGAAATCTTAACATATCTACAAAAGTTTTATTTAATTTAGAAAATAAGCGTTATCTAATATTTGTCGCATTTATCTTCATAACAAAGTGTTCTTTATATTTATGAGTCAAAATATCTTTATATAAGAGTTATTTGTAATTAAAAATGAAGAAAAATGAATTTATTATTTATCTTTTCAATTGCAGCAACGTGTGTTGTTTTCCTTATTGTGTTGCTCTTTTTGTGGAAAATTAAGTTTTACAGGGAAGGTTCACTTTACTACAATCTCTCGCACCAGTCGATTTCTGCCCAAAAACTTTCTTAGCGCATCTGTAATCATCAAAAGTAGCATACATAGCAAATATGAAAACTTCAGGAGTCTTAGTTGAATCTGTAACAACGCCTTAATACAGTGTCCCTCAAACTGTAGGGCATGCCCAATAGAGGGGCGCAAACATATTAAATAGTCGAAATCAAAAGATTATTAAGAAAAGTTATGAGTTTACTGAGAGTAAAAACAAACAAAATACATTTTGACATAACAAAATTAAAATACACATTTACACTTACAAATGTACCAGCACTGCACAATGTATTTTATAGTTAATTTAACAACACTAAAAACAAGTTTAATAATTACCAGTGCCACCATAGGCTTGCCATTTATAAAATTACATACAAAAATTATATCTTGATGTTTTGTATTGTTTATAATTAATCCCTTAACTGCCGATTAAAGCCGATTAAAAGTTACGAGATTCGCTCCAAGATGCTATCTTTATACTAAGGCGCGTGTATGTGATGTATCAAGAGGAGAAAAGAAAAGGATATTTAAGATGCCAAGGTCCTTTTAATGCATTCTAAAGGCTTCGGAATAATTTTACGGATCCAGAGCGCAGAAAAGATCGTATTTTGGGAATACGTATATATACTCCTGGTGAAATAACGTTCAGGATGAGCGAGACATTTATATACGTCGGTGGCACTTAAGAGGATAAAGTCGTATTGTAGCTTTAGCTTTAAAATATAGTATTATCGAATTAAATACATCGTTATTCTATGGAGAAGAGGGGGGAGGGTGCAATGAAAATTCTGATTGAATATTGGGTCGCAAATACTGAAAATTTGAGAAGTACTGCCTTAATCTCTTTGTGCGAATCGATATCGCAAAATCGGTTTTAGCGGATCTATAATCATCACCAGATACATGAAACTTCAAACATGTAAATATTTTTTCAAAATTGTAAATATTTAGTTATTTTTCACAGTCCATCCTTTTGTAATCAATTTCTTCAAAACTCGTTCTTAGCGGATCTCTATTCAACAAAAGAAACATGCGTACTAAGTTTCAAGTCTGTAGGTCTTATAGTTCCAGAGATTTCGCGATGTGAGTGAGTCGCTTTTATTATATATATATATATATATTCAAAATTTCTCTACAAGAGAGAGATGAATTACATGATTAATACTTAAAAGAATATCAATTGCCAGATAACATATATATATATATATATATATATATATATCCATTATTTTCAATTGGTATTTGCTCGGTATTATTAACAGAAAAGGGGGAAGGTTGGCTGGCCAATAAACATGTTCAACCCCACTTTTATACAGAAAAAATTTTTTAAGGAAAATTTTATGTATACAAGCTGTCCTAAGTCAGCAATGTTGATAATAGTGAAGCATCCATTCTTTTATATTTTACTCAGTTATTTCAATTTTTCATATCTCCTTCTAAATTCTGTTGTCTTGTTATCTAGCAATTGCTATTCTTTTAAGTATTAATCATGTTAATTCATCTCTCTCTTGTAGAGAAACTTTGATTATATACATTTATATATTTATATATATATACACGTATATATATATATATATGTGTGTGTGTATATGTATATAGGTTTATAATAATATACACATAATGTTTTGATAAAAATATTTCTGAATATTTATGGCAATATTATGATGGCTATAGTTTAAGTAATCACTTCATTTTACAACCTGGAAATTATTTATAATATTGAAAGCAATCCCTTTTGTTAGAACTTTTATTGTAGTTCACACGATAGTCCGTGAACGATCACATCGAAGTCGTAAGGGGTTTTTTATGATCTACACACGTAAGTAAAACGTTTTTTCTTCTTTTAGAATATCATAAATTTAAATTAACTGGAGTAGATTATTAGTAATTACTTTGCCACAACTTCAAAAGTTAAGACAAGAATTCATCCAGTTAACCAAAACCATTTCCTTAAAGTTAAGGAACTAGTTTGATATCACGGGGCACGGCGCCAAACGCTGTTTGGCGTGATAAAGAATCACGCCAAGCAGCGCATGCCGTTGGAATGAAATTCAAGATGGCGGCCTAGCGGTAAGACTCGTCAGGAAAATAATTTTAAAGAATTGTTTTGAAAAACATTAAAATCGATTTCAAATGAAGAATTTAGGAATTGAGACTAACCAAGATCAATAAATAATTAATATCACTGTTATAAAAAAATCATATTTACTAGTAGTAATATTATGCAGTATACAATAATCTTGTAATATGTTATAGAAATTATTATATATAATATTCATATAATACTAAATAGTTATAAATAGTAGATATTCATATGGTATTACTTTTTATTATTTTATATAATAATAATCACGTATTTTAATAGATTTTATAAAAAAGAATAATCATCATATTGTAATATAATAAGAATCGTACAGATATAAGAATACTCATTTAACATAATTATAAAAAACAAAATAATAAATAAATAAATAACATAATAATAATAAATAAATAACATAATACTTAGAAATAAATAAAATAATTATAAATAACTAACACATGTAAAAATATTTATAAAACAATTATTACAAATAATGTATATTATATGATTATTACACATTTTAATTATTGTATATTCATATTATTAATAAAATAATTACATAATATATATTAAAATTGATAATGAATAGCAACTTAAAAGAACTGAAAGCTTGCTATGTTCCAAAAACTGCAAATTTCTTCAACGAACAAGAAACGAAAAAAAAAAAACAATTTTAAAAAGTAAAATAAATTGAAAATAAACGATTTATAGAAATAATTAAAAATGTGTAACTCATTCTTTTCTTAAAAAAATATCCTAGTTCTCACCAATGATATTAGAAATATCCATATTCGAAAATAGCAATAAATAAAACAGAAGACTGAAATATATATTTCGATTCGGGATTGCAATGAAAATGGTTAAATTGTAAAAGAAATCAAAATAAAATCGTCTGAAAAAAATAGGATTATCGCGGGAACAGAACCAATAAAAATTATTTCTAATATACGTTATCTCCATGGCAACTACATCGCCAGACGATAAAAATATCAAGGTAACCATATTGTAATGTTATCGCTCATCTTGGCGAACATAAACAACAACTTGGCGCGATGCCCCGTGATATCAAACTAGTAGGAAAGTTAATAAGCAAAAAATACTATAAAGGTACCTACCGTTTGCTATTCTTTGTCTCCTTACTTAATAGAATCATTATTACGTAAGGATTTATTAAGTTAACATTATCAGGTAAGATAAGGAGCATTATTAAGTAAGGAAGTTAACATCACAAGTCATACGATTAAGTTTTTCCTATTGCTTTTATTTATTTTCACTAGATAACGAATAATTAGTTTTATAAAAATGAAACTTACATAAACAGAAAAAAAAATTCCATTGAGAACTGCTTTAAGATATTTTTTAAGAATACTCAATTTTTAGGTACTAAAAAGTTAAAAGTTACTATATACCTGCTATGTTAAATGACATAGAAGTAAAAATTAGCTAAAAAAATAAGGAAGCAGATAAGAAATTTTGGATCAATTTGTACTGTAAAAATTAAAAACATTTTTCTTTATTTCAAGCATAGTAATGATTTATAATAAATTACAAATTCGTTTTAGTGTGTGTGTCACATTAATGTATCTATTTCTAAATGCTTATATTGGATATGTTAGAAACACGTTTGAGGATAAAGTATCATATGCCCTAAGAAACGATTATATAAGGTTCAGTATTTTTTAAACAGGTATCCGACTACACTAACATTGTGAATTTTGCGAAAAATGACAATTTTTTTATGATTTTATTTTTAAGCATCTTATTAGCTTTATAAAAATACCACGTTTGTTATTTTCCGTTTAAAAGAACAAAAAATACAAGTGTTTCAGTAAAAGCAGATGCCATTACTTTAAACAAGATGTCATAATTTAAAACGCGTTTTAATCGAAATGTGTTTTTTTTTTAATTCTCAAACGTGGTCAGCGATTGCTAAAAAAGTTTTGAAAATAATTAACTGAAATTTTTGTGTATGTTCTGTATAATAGTGGAAGTATTTAAACCTTCAGATTTATCAATCACTGTTTTATTACAAAATTTATAGTCCCTTATGGTAATATAACCACTGTTTTTTTAAGCAATTTCATATAATAACCAAGATAAAGTGCTCTAGTTTTTGTCAAAATTAAAATATCTCTTATCCTGAAGGTCATTTCAAAAACGAATAACACAGCAACACATCAAAATAGAAGAATTGAAAATTTGTTCATAAACTTTTGGTACAGAATAGACAGCGTTTATGTTATTTTTTGTCAATTTTTACCCATTTTTTCCCATTTTAGTAATAATAATTTCTTTTTCTCTTCTTAATTTTAGCCTATTTTTCTTAAAATGTACTAAACAAATCTAAAAACCATAAAAAAAATCTCCATATCTCCATTTTTTCAAAAAAAGCTGTCGCTACCAGTCGGATACCTTAAGCAATTGATGTCGATATTCTGCGATCCGATTGAGGTTTAATTTAATTTCATCACCATCCTATACACATTACATATACACGTATACAAAAAAATCTCAATTTTTCCAGAAATAAAGAACTGATGCACAAGAAATCGAAAAGTTTTGAAAAATCACTCTATGTGTTTCACATTTTTCGAAGCTGTTGTTGTTTCTTATCCCAAATGGTGTAGCACAGCTGCAGCATCTCCATAAAACCATACATTTCGGATTTGGTTTCCGTATTAATGGGAAATGAGCATCTTCAATTGATCCAAGGACCTGGGACACCAAAGGAAGAAGACTGACTTAAGACATTTTGAGGTCCTGGGCTTAGAGAAATCTTGAGATTTTTCAAGGTCCTGGGCCCCTATACAAAAGTAGGCTCTACTTGAGATCTTTAAAAGTAGACAGTGTATAACTGTGTACAACAGTGTGCACAACTCACAATCTCAAAAGACTAATCACAAACCGGCTCGATAGATGACCACATTTCTAATAAATCAGTTGAATGATTTTCTTATAGTATTAGGCCTAGGCTTAGACATAAAAAACGGTCATCACATTGTGACGGATCTATACGCGTCCTTCCACTAATCCTCTTGGAAAATCTTTGGGCTATCATTTACAATCAACCCTTTTGGAGGAAGAAACCGTGATATGCAGATTAGGTCAGCTATATATAGTATAGGTTTTCTAGCTAGTGAGTTAGATAGAGGAGAAAATATAACAAGATAGAGTTGCCTGGAGATTGAAATATTCAGAAGCTGATGCTAAGGAAATATATCTACCGATCAGGTTTTTGTAACCATTGATTGCGCGTTTCGAGCATTACATAGTTGAAGATATTTAAGTGACGATTGGTCACCATACCTAAATTGTAAGTCAAATATTATAGTAGTGGATTGATCCCATGAAAGGAGGATCAATTTAATAGATGTCTTCTCACAGAATTTGCACCTCTCGTAGTTAAATCCCCTCTGTTCTTAATTGGAACATCTCATCATATTTGATTACTTGAATTGTGAATGTTGATAATTAGTATGCTGAAAAAATAGTTAAAAAGTATTATGGCGAGTCGTCCTTCACTTCCTTTCATACCTCTAGCTAGATCCGAGAGTAGGTCCCCGTGTGTTACAACATGATAATACAATCTTACCACTTTTGCCAGTTTACATGCAGTTTGAAATTCCCTGTTTTTTGGAGAATATGTACGGGAATACTATTTGACCATTAAAATTATCCGGATCGTGATCTTATTAAGACATAATCGAGAACGAAACGTGGCCCACACCCATGCCTTAAGACGTCCCTGTCTCTAGTACCTGCTAACTTTAACTGGACATACTGGAATGGCCTTCACATCTAGGGTGACATTAATTAAAGTGGTGAGAGGGTGTACCTGGACGGAATGGGCGACGTACATCGGGAGTATATACATTTTTTGAAGTTGTTAGATTTATTAAAAAAATTCACCGAAAAGATTTGAATGTTTCTGGTGATTCGAACCCAAAACGCACGTTTATTGTCAATTCTAAAGTGTAAAATGCTGTTGTGGATCACTTAATTTATAAAAATAGAAATACGTTTATTATTCCACAGAGAACATGAAATTATCATTATCTACTTTCCCCTTTAATTAATGATTTAACAATCATTCAGTCTAGTGGCTCTCTACATTACATAAGTTTATTCTCCTTTTATATCTCTCAATATTTTTGTCCGATGTGTAAGCGTTAGAAGGCTGGGGAGAAAAGGAGTCCCCATTCAAGCCCTCGTTAAGCGCTTTTTAACACACTTTTATAAGTTTACTGTACAACTTAAGAAAGGTGTTGCTGCACACTTGTATGCATTGTTATAAATCATTGTACCAATTGTTATTGATTTATTTAATGTTTTTGCTTAAAAGTCAACCAAAAAATTTTCCCTTGCTTTGATTCAACAATTAGCATTGATAATGATGCTAGAATATTACGTTCAAAATGTAAGAGAAAAAATGCAAGTACTCTGTTTTTAGATGTCATTTACTAACATTTAGTAAATGATAGTAAATTTTCTAGTTATAAAAAAAGAAAATTAACATTCATAGCAATATTAATTATCAAATGTGTCATAAAAAATAATAAATCAATAAATTTGTTAAAATAAAAAATAGAACCCCACTGAAAAAACGGGTTTTATGATCCTTTATTGAATGCATGTTAACCGAAAGAAGGTGCTGTGAAAAGAAGTAATATTTAAGTAATTTTTTTTTGTATTTATCATAGTTGTGAAAATGTTTCTTCATCATTACCTTCATTCTTCAACAATATATTCAAACAAAAAATATATCTAGAGAATAAAAGAAACAGAATGTAATTATATTTTATTTTAATGAACGTGAAAAAATTTTCTTTGTCGAAGATAATTCTCTTTTGTTTCTTGAAGCGTAATCTTGTTGAAAAAGAACAAAGCAAGTATTATTATACTAAAAAAAAGTGTTCTGAAAAATTTCATGTGGGTATGTATAAAACAGATTTCTGTATTGTACAAGAAAATAATTCTGTACTAATGGTTTTTTCATTGTAAAAACTATTAATTATATTTTTCTTGAGATGAATATAAAGTTGGAAGATTTCCATGCAAAAGAATAATTCTATTTTGAAGCTTTACCTTTGAATTTCTATGATTAATCATATATATGAGTACATTAATTACATTTTTTAAAATTTGTTCTGCCATTATATTCTTTGATAACAAAAATAAGTGTAATCGAAAGAATGAAACACACACATGGTTTATATTTACGCTTACACTAATAAATAATTATTGAGAGCTTTTCAGTGATATTGTATATTTACAGAAGCATTTATGTGCATTAGGAGAATTAAGGCGCTAAGAATTTTAACGAGATTGCTTCATGTTAGGGTTAAGTTTCAAATCCGAGAGCTTTTATAATTTAGTTACTTTGTTACAATTTTTTTTTTATCATTTATGCAAGTTTTTGCTTAAATTCCTGCGTATTTGAATTGGAATGTATTCTGATCATTCTTTATAACTATTTATATTATTTTCCCTCAAAACCCTTGTACATATTTCCTACTTAATAATAAAGTAAAAATGCCGTTGTCAGTACGAGATGATGCAAGAAATATTTTTCAATACGCTAGCACAGTAAAGAATGTTACCACGGCTATAAGAAAGTTTTTTGAAACTATAGAAAGGTTATGTATATATACAGTTGGACCTCCCTTTTCAGAACCTCGATTTTGTGAATTTCTCTGTTTTACAAGCGTTTTCTTGAATCAAAGAATAAAACATATCGAAGATGAATCTCTATTTAATCAATTATCCTCATAACGAACTTTTCGGAAAGATTTCTTTGTGTGTGTGTGTGTGTGTGTGTGTGTGTGTGTGTGTGTGTGTGTGTGTGTGTGTGTGTGTGTGTGTGTGTGGTGTGTGTGTGTGTGTGTGTGTGTGTGTGTGTGTGTGTGTGTGTGTGTGTGTGTTAATAGTTAATATATTTATATGTATGAACATGTTAAAAGAAAATTGAATTTACTCATTATATTTTTATTAATCAAGTTATCACTTCAAATATATAATATTTAATTTGTTTTAAGCTTCTCATTCAAATGTTTAAGTAATAACTAAGAGATATTCAAAAACAAAAAGATATAACTTTCTCAGAAAAATAAAAAGATAACTAATGCAGCTCATATTTTCAAAATGAAAAAAAAAAATGATATTGATGATAGTAAATTCAATATGATTTTTTTTTATTTCTCGGGTAAACAAAACGAAAATACTTTGACTTTTCGTTGTATTTAATAACTTTTCCTTTTTTTAAAGTATTTATTCAATTTCAGTACATTTTCTGCAAACATGCATTAGAAAAAATTCGAAACATCTTCTGTGTCATCACATTAATTACCCGAACATCCAAAAAAGGGCTTCACTTTTTCGGCTCTAAGAAAAAAAGAAATTGATTTTTTCCATTAATTCAATTGAGAAAGTAGGAAGTCAGTCGAAAGAAAAAATCGATAATTTTTGTGTTTTGCAAATTTCAGTTTCAGAATCCAGTATAAATAAAGCAATTCTTTAAAAAATATTAGAATAATTCCAAACATTGGAACAGAAGCATATTCTTCGTTTTAAAATCAACGGGGAATCAAGTATCCTACTACTTGCGAGAAATTTGTTTCAAAAAATGGAGATAGGGAGATTTATTTAGTACATTGTAAGAAAAATATGCTAAAATTAAGAAGAGAAAATTAAATTATTAATACTAAAATGGGAAAGAATTGGTAAAAATTTAAAGAAATAACATAAAACGGGGCCCAATCTGTGCTAAAAGTCAATGAACAAATTTTCAATTTTTTGACTCTTATGAGTTGCTATGCTATTAATTTTTGAAATGACCTTCAGGATAAAAGATATTTTAATTTTTTCAAAAACTAGAGCACTTTATCTTAGTTATTATATGAAATTGCTCAAAAAACAGTGATTATATTTTCATAAAAATTTGTAATAAAACTGTAATCATTAAATATGAAAGTTAAAACAATTCTACTTTTATACTGAACATACACAAAAAATTTCTGTTAATTATTTTAAAAATTTTTTTAGCGATCCCTGTCCCTGTTTGATAATTTTCTAAAAATTACATTTTGAACAAAACTTATTTTAAAGTATGACATCTTGCTTAAAGTAATGACATCTGCTGTTACTAAAACACTTGTAATTTTTGTTCTAGCGAACGGAAAATAATAAACTTGGTATTTTTATAAAGCTTATAAGATGGCCTATAAAATAAAACCATAAAAAATGTCAAATTTTGGTAAAATTTACAAATTTAAGGTATTCGAATATCTTAATAAAATAACCATATAACAACGAGACAAAAATGTTGTTAACAACGAAATTTCCAATTAAAATATCATCTCATATCTCCCTAGAGTGTAGAGAACAAAATAATCTCCTTTGTCCTCTACTTTCTGACGAAGGAAATTACATAAATCGTCTGCTGGGGAACATTAGAGTCCGTCCAAAGATCAATCGAATGTGCCAGCCTTCCATTACCCCCAGCTTGGTCCCTTAGGCCATAAAACACTTTTTTACGAGGGGTGGTGAGACAAGGCACCTATTATAGTGCTTTGATCAATGGCCTGTATTCCGATATGGAGGAACGAAACGTCGTCCTGTCGAAAGAAAAATGGTGGATTTCAGAAATCTGGAAATAAAATGCTCCACGCCCCCACAAAGACAGGGAGGGAGAAAGAGACAGGGAGAGACAATAGTGTCTATAATGTAGTCCAATGTTAGCATAACTTACAATAATTCACTCACTCTTTTGTAGGCTTTAATGAAATTAGAAAATGCAGAGGATCAATTTACTAATTGATACAATATGATACGATGTGAGTAAAAGGACTTGGTTGTCTCGAATCCTAATCTCTTATCTTTAAATTTTATAGCATGCATCAGCAACCTATGGCACGCATGCCACATGTGGCACACTGTACAATTCTTAGTGGCACTCTGCACTACTCTACAAATTTTCAATATTTCAGTGGATGGAAATTGATAAACTTGTAATGAACCTTATTAGACCAACATCTTCAGAACTATGGACATTTACAGAACTACGCACAAATCTGAACGATAACTCTGAAGATAAACTGAATATTTGATCTGAAAATAAACTTAGAGCTATTTTGAATTATTAAACGTCATTGCTGGAGAGATTTAAATGTATGAAGAGATAAAATCGTGCATGTACTCTTTTCTTTCCGCTTTTGGTTCGACATATCCAAGTAAAAATTCTTTCCAGTTATTAAAAATATTTCGAGTCTGCGAAAAAAATTGTTTAACAACTGAATGCTGAGGATCATGTCTATCTGATGGTCACAAATCTTACCCCGATTTTGTGATATGAAAGTTGAGTTGTGCAAACACTAGATTCACATTAAAATTTTTATTTATTTTTTTAATTAAATATGGTGAAGGGAAATACTTATATTTTATGTTGTGTATTTCTTATTTTAATAAATATGTTTAAAAATGCATAATATATAAACAATTTTAATTTTTTTCATTTTTGTTGAAGGAATAGTTATATTTTATATCGTTTATTTTTATGTTAAGAAATATCTTTAAATGATGCAAAATTAAAGTATTATAAAACTTTAAACCTATATTATTGAAGTCTGTTCGCTAATTCTGCATGAATTATCACGGGAATCGAATTTTTCCAAAAATGTCCTACTGTGTGTTACTCTGAATCATATTGGTAGATTGGTTTGGCAGGCCACAGCTAAAGGTTTACAACCGCAGATTTAGAAAAGCTGTGGATTTCTTTGAATTTTTCCATTGTTACGAGAAATAATTGATTGTAAAAATTTTACTTCTGTAGTTTATAATAAATTTTAAATTACTCTGTTTATTGTTAAAAGTAAATAAACTACTAAGATTTAAATTTGAGTGAAAAAATATCTGAAATTAGAAATCTGAAAAGTAGGTGAGTCCTAACAAATTCGAGAGCACAACGTAGTCCATGCGTGGAGATGAAAATTTTTGGATAGAAAAGTTAGTTTACTTTGGTGTCGAGAGAAGCTTCTGTGATTGGCTGAAAGAACGGTCAGCTATTTTAACTAAAAGTAGTTGAACAAAGCTTAATCAATCATTGAATGGATGGCAAATCAAGCGGATCCCACTGCATATACAGAGAAGTAATAGCTGATTTAAATAAAAATTCGTTGATTTAAAATGAATTTGATAAAGATTTAAATATATATATATATATATATATAATTTATTCAAAGAAGGGTCTAAAAATTGAACTATATCTATGAAAATTTAATAGAATAGTTTTCAATTTTCATGATTAATATGTTGAATGAATTGATATGAATAATTGATTTTGTCAAAAGAGTTTTACTGCATTTGTCCTGATATTTAGTCTATAATTATAAGGATATTTACTCTCGCTTCTAAGATCAGAGTTTTTCATTAATCAGCGAGCATACACAAATTTGTCCAGTTATTAAATTTCGTGCTCGTTCTAACTAAATAATATGTGGCTTTGCTGCATTTCCCACAAGGAAAAGGCATAGGTAATGACAGGTCTTAGGATCATTGTGAGTGGTAAGCCTTTTATTAAATTAATTTAGATTTTCCATTAAAAAAGGGCAAATCTTATATGTGATGTCAGTAAATTTATTTTCCTTGTATATAACATGTTGAAAAATGAATGATTAATCCAATATAACTCCCAGATATTTGGCGTGTGAAGATCAGGGAATTGTGTTAATTCTAACAGAGACATCAGGTCCTTTTTTATTAGTTCTCTCAAAAAAGTATGTCTCATGTTTTTGTAGAGTAAATAGCGATAATCCATTAATTGAATGACATAAAAACACAGGCTGATGCAGTTCTGCATTCAATTACAAGTATGTGTTTTATATGCCTCACGTTTAAAGCACATTTAACGAATTTTTGATGATGTTCTTAATATGAATAAGTTAAATTGTTCATTTTAAAATATTCTCCATACATTTTTGGGATTTCTTATAAAATGAATTGTCCCTCCTAATAATAAAATTGCCTCCTGTTTAGTGTCTCGATACAATGGAAATTATGTTAAAAATTTGTAATGTGTCTTAAGGAAAATTTCAGTATTATCTGTCATTTCGGATTAAAAGGTCGATACGTCGGAATTTTCGATTTATTTCTTCATTTAGACTTGTATATTTATTTTAATGCAGATAATTACATCCAAACAACAAAGGCAAATAATTTTTTTGAGAAAATTAAATATTTTCAACAATTTTATATAAAAAATTATTAAGTAAAAAAATTACTTTTCTGAAAGAGAAGGGCACTTGCACTTTCAATGAGGTATACCAAAAGTGTAATAAAATTTTTCTCTATACTGTCGCTAAAAAATGGTACTTAATAATGTTTCAAATTCTCTTTGTAGCTAGACAAAACTAATACAATGTTAAACGTTCAAATGAAACTAAAATATGTTGAAAACAGAATAATTTATTTATTTATTTAACGAAGCAAAATAGCTTCTAAGACAGTCTTTTTTCCTCTTTTCGAATATCAAATTTCTCAACTATTTCTCAACCAACTTCTCAACACTTGAGGCTAAATATTATATATATATAAGTTCCATATTTTTCTATTTTAAGGTATCTGACTACCCTAAAATTGTGAATTTGCAAAAACTGACAAATTTTTTTATGATTTTATTTTATATGCCATCTTATTCGCTTTATCGAAATACCAAGTTTATTATTTTCCGTTCACTAGAACAAAAACTACAAGTGTTTTAGTAAAATCAGATACCATTACTTTAAGCAAGATGTCATACTATATAGAACGTTTTACTAGAAATGTATTTCTTTCAAAATGCTCAAACGGGGTCAGTGATTGCTAAAAAAGTTTAGAAAATAATTTACGGGAACTTTTTGTGTATGTTCTTATAATAGTAGAAATGTTTTAACACTCAGATTTACCAATTACTGTTTTATTACGAAAGTTACAGTCTTTCCGTAAATATAAGCACTGTTCTTTTTAAGCAAATTTATATAATAACTAATATAAAGTGCTCTAATTTTTGTAAAAATTAAAATATCTCTTATCCTGAAGGTCATTTAAAAAATGAATAACAAAGCAACACATCAGAATGCAAAAATTGAAAATTTGTTCATAAACTTGTGTTACAGAAGGCCGTGTTTATGCTATGTTTTAATAAATTTTAACACATTTTTTTTTCCATTTTAGTAATAATAATTTCTTTTTCTCTTCCGAATTTTAGCATATTTTTTTAAAAATGTACTAAACAAATATAAAAATGGCAAAAAAATCCCCATATCTCCATTTTTTGAAAAAAAAAATTTGTCGCAAGTAGTCGGATACTACCTTAAATTAGTAGTATTATCGTCAATTTCGAGTCATTTAATACCTTTCATCTGTATTACTATATTCCTCAAATAAATTCAACTTCGAATAATATTTCTCGTGAATGACATGGAAGTGTATTCTGAAAATTGCACCAGTGCTTTTCACCCTGGTTTTTCTCAATATTTCATTTCAAATGAAACTCCATAATTTAGCCACATTAAGGGCAATCTTACGAGTTGTAATACTGCATGAAATTACAATAATAGCTCTTTTCAGGCACTTAAACAAATTGTTTGGAGTGTGTATTACCTGAATTGTGTATTTGTAAGTTAGTCTGTCTCAAACAGTACGATTTGAGTTGTAAATATTATGCCGGAAATAATAGGAGACTGGAATGATGAATTCTTGTGAAAAGCGCAATTTTAAACTACCTATCCAAAATAAAATATTCTAATAACATCCATTACAAATAATAGCGCTTACGTATTTCATGTTCAAAAAATGTGTTTTAATTTTCGCTTGAATAGATTTAATAATTAGACCTAATTAACGGAATTATAAGTACAATGTAACTAAGAAGTTTAAGATTGTTGTACTTGAACCTTAAATCGAAGACCACGAAAATAAATTTATTTTTTCAATTCCTACTATTAGCTCACTCTCTCTATATGTTTATTATTATATATATTGATCTTGTTCCAATTTTCAATCGTTAATAAACTACAAGGGGTGATCAAATGAAAAGGTACGAAACGACACGGTGGATACAAATATAGACTTTATTCAAAATATACACCATAGGCCTGAGCACAACGATCCCACTGATGAACAAGCTGCAGGATTCCTTGTTCCCAGAATTCCTGTGGCTGTGACGAGCCCCAGTCCTTCACAGTGTCCTTGAGTACGTCGTCCGAGTTGAAGCGCTTTCCTTTCAGGTGTTTCTTCAGTGGACCCAACACATGGAAATCGCAGGGTGACATGTCCGGACTGTAGGATGGATGGTCCAACGTCTCCCATTGGAACTTGTCCAGTTCCATTTGTGTGACTCTGGAGACGTGTGGACGCGCGTTATCATGGAGCAGAACCACACCCTCCGTGAGCAGCCCCGGTCTTTTGTTCTTGATGGACCTGCGTAGGCGTCGGAGTGTCTCACAGTACACATCGGAGTTAATGCTTTTTCTGTGCTCGAGTCATTCTGTGCTCGCATCATTTGGACGCCGCTTTTTATAAGAGCCTTTGCTCTCTCCTGCGCATGCGGTCACCCGCGCATGATCCGATCCCAGTCAGAGTCTCCAATGGCATCCCGAGATGTCTCGCTACATTCTCCCTTGGCGGAATATGCAAATATTTAACTGTTTCATTTTTATGTCGTTTCGTACCTTTTCATTTGATCACCCCTTGTACTTTCTATTCATCCTATAAAGTTCAAATAAGTTTTTTAAAATTTGTAGTGGATGACGATGTTAATACAGTTTTTCCAAATATTAATTCATTAAATGAATTAATTACCGGTTTTCGGCGCCAACTTAGATTCGTCTCCATTGTTGTAACAATGTAACTGTTAAAACAATGGCAAAAGTTGACATCGAAAGCCGATTTTCCAGTCAAACTAGCCAAACCCGGTGTGCATTTTTACAACAAAGCAGACAAAAATCAGGCTCTTTTTTCAATTCATGGTATTAGTTCACTCTCTCCATATATATATATATCTTGTTCAAAATTTCAATCGTTATTAAATACATTAGAATGTCGTTTATCCGAACGTTTATCATCCGGAGCGTCAAATACCTGGACCAGAGTCCGGGTACGTTTTCGAACAGTGCAATGCTCGATAATTGTTTCGCGTGAGGTCAGAAGTGACGAGAAAACCCAAGGTGAGAGGTATTTGGGGAATTTCAGTTGTGTGATTTGGTAAGCATTTGCGCGGAATATTAGGTCAGTTTGTTTCCAAGTGAGGGTGTGTATACGTGTTCTTTTGTTGAGTTGTGAGCTGCTATGGCTTCGAATTCAAAACGGAAGGTCAAAGTCTTGAACATAGACACAAAACTTGAAATATTGAACAGTCTCGCGAAGGGAGAAAGAGGAGCGTCTCTAGCACAGTTTTATGATGTTGGAAAGTCAACAATTTCTATCCGGTTTCATATACTGCATGGGTCGCATTCGGTTTTCGGTTATCCGAACAGTGTCCGGTCCCAATTGATTCGGATAAACGACGTTCTACTGTACTTTCTATTCATCCATTCAAAGTAGGAATTGACTTTAAGAAGATTTTTAAAATAACTTGTAAAAAGTAATGACAATGGAATCCACTTAACTTCGACCAATTTCGTTAAAGGAAAAGACATCGCGAATTCATAAAATTTATGTTGGTAAATTCTGCCATCGTTATTATCACTCTGTTCGAACGTGCACGGGATTGGCTTCCACTATTGGCTGTGTATCACTCCATTTGGCAACTTCTTTTGATTCGATGAAAACGGTCGAAAGAACAATGTGTTAAGTACAAATTTTTTTTATTATTTAAGGGTAGAAACAAATGGTTTAGTTTACAAATGGGAACCAAATACTTTTTGAATGGTAAGATGAACGATAAGTATAAGATCACATCACTAAATTCTATTTCATACATAACGGGTTGTTTCTTTCACCCGATGTGCTATTAATAAGATTAAACCAAAACGTGTACTTTTGTGTCTAATGCTGACGCAAGTTTTAAAGAGAATGTTGAGCCCTTTTTAGTGAAAAATATCATTGACTTTTTACACCTTTTCTGCATTAAATATTTCAAACTTAGCTCTTCCATATTTTCCTCAGTAGGCTAATGCTACATTTTACAAACCAGCCCTTATCGACGCACTGATAGGATGCCAATGGGTATTCCAGATTCTAAAAACATGACGCATTTAGGATTGATTCATCAATGAACAAATGACAGTTTTAAAAACTAAAAAGAAAACTTTATTGTAGTTCGAACTAAAAAATGAAAAATAAATTATAGTTTAAAAAACCATGAAACACGCTTTTATAGTTAATCGAACTAAAAAGAAAAAAAATTTCTTACTATAGAATAAAATGATTAACGAGAAAATTAATGTCATTGCTGTAAAAGCGTGGGGTGTTTTGCTCTACATTTTTACACTAACTCTGCATTTCAGAACAGAGCTAGGGTGAAATTACAAGGGGTGATCAAATGAAAAGGAACGAAACGACATAAAATGAAACAGTTAAATATTTGCATATTCCGCCTAGGGAGAATGTAGCGAGACATCTCGGGATGCCATTGGAGACTCTGACTGGGATCGGATCATGCGCGGGTGACCGCATGCGCAGGAGAGAGCAAAGGCTCTTATAAAAAGCGGCGTCCAAATGATGCGAGCACAGAATTACTCGAGCACAGAAAAAGCATTAACTTCGATGTGTACTGTGAGACACTCCGACTCCTACGCAGGTCCATCAAGAACAAAAGACCGGGGCTGCTCACGGAGGGTGTGGTTCTGCTCCATGATAACGCGCGTCCACACGTCTCCAGAGTCACACAAATGGAACTGGACAAGTTAAAATGGGAGACGTTGGACCATCCGTCCTACAGTCCGGACATGTCACCCTGCGATTTCCATGTGTTTGGTCCACTGAAGAAACACCTGAAAGGAAAGCGCTTCAACTCGGACGACGTACTCAAGGACACTGTGAAGGACTGGGTCTCGTCACAGCCACAGGAATTCTGGGAACGAGTAATCCTGCGGCTTGTTCATCAGTGGGATCGTTGTGCTCAGGCCTATGGTGTATATTTTGAATAAAGTCTATATTTGTACCCACCGTGTCGTTTCGTACTTTTTCATTTGATCACCCCTTGTATAACAATTGATATCGAGCACCCCACTCTTTACCACAACGACATTAATTTTCTCGTTAATCATTTTATTATTATATTAAGAGTTATTTTTTTCCTATTTAGTTCGATTCACTATAAAAACATGTTTTTTAGTTTTTTCAAGTTTCGTTTATTTTTTAAAATTTATAGAATGAAACCAAAATTATGGAATTTTTCACTCGCTTGTGAAAAAATAATTTCTGGACTGATACCTAAGAAAAAATGATGCAATAAAATTAATATCCTCTTCTTTCACTTTATGTTTTTGTCATTAATATTTACGATAAAAATTATGTACTGCGTTCTTCATGAATAATTAAAAACAATTTTAAGCTGGGTGTACAATGCCCTGTCCATCCTTTTACTAAGGGTCATAAAACGGCTTCTGAAACATGAATTTCAGTCAGCGAATCACGAGCCTAGTTTCAAATCACCGATTACTGAAATCACAGTTCACAGTTTCTACTCCCCTTGAACTAGTAT